>OOFB01017240.1:22961-50047 GCA_900323305.1 Trachyrincus murrayi | reverse complement strand
AACCAACAAAACGATGGCCACTTACTTTTTTGGTTAAATTAGATAAACTATCATTTGAACCCGACAGCCGATAACTGGAACAGCTGTTTGATGTGTGGAATCTGCAAATATAAATACACATCTTGTAGCTGGACAAACAGGTACGCATAAACAACTTTGATGGTTAGCCGTGTTCACTAGCATCGGTTCACTAGCATCAGTTAACCTGCTGTCAAACACGTTGTCTTCTGCTGCCTGGAATTTCATATTGAGGCAGTTCATCTTTTCAAGTAACTGATTACACACCAACGGTTTATGCATGCATAATACCTACTAATGTACATGACGTGGCCTCTTATTGACCCTTTTATTTCCCCAGTTTCTGCCTTTTCTCCAACAGTCAGGATGCCTGTGCAGTGCAGCAAGTGTACCGAGCAGCGGGCGGTCCTGAAACGGCCGAAGACCGGTCAGTCATTATGTAAAGAGTGCTTTTTCTGGGTTTTTGAGGAGGAAATCCACCACACAATTGTGTCAGCGGAGCTCTTTAAACCAGACGAGACTGTGGCAATAGGTGCTTCTGGTGGGAAGGACTCCACGGTCCTTGCACATGTTATGAAACTCCTGAACGAGCGTTACAAGTATGGCCTGAACCTCATCCTGCTGTCCGTGGACGAGGGCATCACCGGCTACCGGGACGACTCCTTGGAGACGGTGAAGCGAAACCAGGAGCAGTACGATCTGCCGCTGAAGATCGTGTCCTACGAGGAGCTGTACGGTTGGACGATGGATGCCATCGTGAAACAAGTCGGGATGAAAAACAACTGCACTTTCTGCGGAGTTTTCAGACGGCAGGCCTTGGACAGAGGAGCCAACCTGCTGAACGTAGATAAGATTTGTACAGGTAAAGAGTTTAATAGTTTAATATAACCAGCAGATAACACATGTTTGAACAGTTGGTGCAATCTCTTTGTTATCTGCGTGAAACGGATAGCAAAGAGAACCGACTGTTAACCTTGTTAATTAAATGTTTTTGAACAGTCTCTTCCTTTGCTATCGTCTGTGTCACCCAGGCCACAATGCTGACGACGTGGCCGAGACTGTGTTGATGAACGTCTTGCGAGGGGACATCGCCCGCCTTCGCCGCTGCACCGCCATCTCCACCAGCAGCGGTGGCGAGGGTGTCCTGCCACGCTGCAAGCCCCTCAAGTACGCCTACGAGAAGGAGATTGTGCTGTACGCTTACTTCAAAAAGCTGGACTACTTCTCCACCGAGTGCATCTACTCTCCGAACGCGTACCGCGGCCACGCCAGGGCCTTCCTCAAGGACCTGGAGAGCGTGCGTCCCAGCGCCATCATGGCCGTGCTCCACTCCGGGGAGAACCTGTCCATCAAGGAGAGCGTGAAGATGCCAGTGCAGGGGACGTGCGGCCGCTGTGGCTACATCTCCAGCCAGGCCCTCTGTAAGGCCTGCGTGCTGCTGGAGGGTCTTAACCGAGGCCTTCCCAAGCTGGGCATCGGGAAGCACCACCGTCTGCACAAGAAGCTCCTGTCTAAGCAGCCCCTCACCGAAGCAGAGGAGAGGAAGCTGAAGGCCGTGGACTTCTGAGTGGATCAGACTCCAGATGGGTTTACCATTGACAGAGGGAAAGGAAAGGGACAGCGAAATACTCGTGGAAAGAAATGAAGGATGAAACAACCACATATCTGTTTTTAAATGAGAGGATTTCTGATCAGATGTATTTATCAGGTGGTTTTTCCAGAGGAAATCTCAATTCTATCACATAAAAACTATTTGTGGCTGAATTTCACATCAATCCATATTTCTTTATCGTGCTTGGTGCACATGGAATTGACAGCTTTCTGTCATATTTGAGGTTCATATTTATATTTTTAAATAGGTTTTGCTACATGTTCAAGTTGACACAAGCACTGTGTATAATGTTATATGCCCATTTTAATACATTTATTATCAATACTTTGATGGCTTCTTATGTCACGTGGTCCTCAGCTGAAATAAACGCAAGAGAAGTGTTTTCGCTGCGTGTCGGCAGGTATGCTTGAGTTTCTACCGCTAGGGGGCGCACACCGCCGCGTCTGCACAGTTATCTTTGGGAGTCGGAATGCGCGTGCTCGCGAATTACTCGGGCACGCATCACGGCGCGGGCGCGAGCGCGAGGGCTCCTTCTAAAAGCGACTCAGCAACAGTTGGGAAAGTTTTTACAAACACGTTCAGTGAAAACGCGTCCAGTGAATCACGGAAAGGCAACAGAAGAAAGTGACCCGGCGTGAAACCAGTCCCCGTCATGGACGACCTAGGTAAGACCCGCTCCTGAGTGCCAGTTTGTTTTCCACGACGTCAGAAAGCAGGGTGGAGAAGGCGACGTTATCAACAAGCTTCATTGTGAAAAGACTCATTTTCTGTGATTCTTGGCCATCACCAACTAGCACAACCTTTTGTAGCGTTGCGTCGCGGCGGGGTTTGTGTTGGAAACAAAGTCCGTTTGACCCACTTCATTATTTACATAACAGTCAGTGGCTATTGCAACTTGTTGGCCTTTTTCTACAACATGTTTTAAAACTTCCAGTGAGACAATTTCACTGCGTTGTCTGTACGGTTATTTGTGTTTTAAAGGTGAACTGAACATATGCTACAGTTCCGAATCAACTGCGTTTTAATGAAACCAGATCGATCCATTTTCCTAACGTTACCCCCCCCCCATCGTTTGCCCCCAAGCTACTCATTCCAGCTTTGAAGTGAACGGTCTGAAGGCCTTGTGGAGTTGGCTGGTCGGAGCACCACAGTCCGAGGACTACTAGCCTTAGGTTTGCAATCTGCACTGCCAGTTGAAGTATGCATAACCTACTGTTCGTTTGGCTGGTCTCGCTGCTACATGAAATAAACTTGCAATTATCGTGGATGTGCAACGCATTGAACGTGTGACTGCTGTGGATCGCTTCAACACCTGGTGCCCCCGTCCCTAGACTTCACATTAGAGTTGTGTATTACGAGTGTCAGTCGATTGGCCACCAGATGTATCTGTCGCCACGTTGAAGGATGTTGAAAGTAGGTTGACCTACATAGGTACAACTAACTTATTTAAACCTATAGGCCTACTTCTTTAGGGATTTGTACAATCATACGTAAACAATCTGGTGATGCATCCCTGATATTGTCTACGAGTTGGTTGGTCCCGTGGTATATTTGAGTTTTTCACTAACCAGTGGACTTTTCAAATAGCCGCCCTTTGACCTATGGCACTGAACTTTGAACACATTTTAGGTGGCTTTGCTATTCCTGCACTTTCTGCACCTTTGACCTGTTTGACCTATTTCCCGATCAAATCTATCTGATCTATTCGTCATACTCATTTCCTGCTGCGTTAAGTCGTCTTTCAGAATAACTGAAAATAGCAAGTAAAACTGTTTTTTTGTTTTTTTAATTGGTTAAGTGGAGAGATGACAAGCCACATTTGAGCATGCCCAGAGAATACCTCTGGGGTATTAGATGATGCTACTATTGCTGCTGCTGCCAGAGGCCAGTGAATGAGCTGATTGTTGTGGATGGAGCCTCACTTAAGCAGTGAAGGGTTGGGAGGGTGTTCTGTGGAATGTCTAACATCACTGTATGTCAGAGTGTATGGCCAAATCCTCTGGCCATGACCCGTCCACAGCCACTACACTAAGTCATGCTTTACTTTATTTTAGTTTAATCTGCTTGGAGGATCCCGAGTAGAATCAAAAAACAACAACACGTGTAGTTACTTCTTAAATGTATTACCATAGCCGTGTTTAACCCGAACATGCTGAAACAAAGCACATACATGAAGATGCAGTTAAAATATGGGGCCTGGAACTGAGACCCTGGGGGCTCCTGGTCTGTTACTCATTAGATGACTGGGAAGTCTGTACAGAGCTGTTTGGAAACCTGATCAACCCTCTGGTGAGGTTCTGGCTATATTGATCCTCCCTCGACCCCTACTACTCCAAGGGAAGGGAATCCCCTCCAAGCGGAAAGGGAGCGGCTAGCTCAGCCACTTCTGCTAAATCCAATGTTTGTTTGCTTTTTAGTTTCCAGAAGCACTGTATGATCTTAAAAGAGGTCTGGGTGGTGGACATTACTGACTTTAGGTTTCAGCTGATAGCCTCTCCCCCCCCCCCCCAAGATGTGGCTCTTGCCAACCACACCATGTGACTGAACGTGAGTGTCAGTCGGTTTCGGTTCTGCTGCTGTGTGGAGCATGTTATTGGTGGGGTGTGAAACCACAGCTCTCTTCCCTGTGTAAATTCCTCAGGATCTTGTGATATTCAGACACTCTCAGTGGGGACTGACCCCAGTGGACTGTGACGGCCCCTCTCTATGTCTGCAGGTTAACACTGTGATGAATGGATTAGAGATACAAACACACACAGTCACAATTGCATTCTCCTAGATCAATGGCAAATCTAATTTGATCAATCACCCTCTCTCTTTATTGGTTGTTTTGGTATTTGAGGTGAGCATTTTAATATGTATGTTTTCCCTGGCAACGTATTACATAACACATTGTGTAACGTGTGCTTAAGGAGACTTGGGATCTGACATGTTAGTCATAGTTAATACCGAGGCCTATGATTTAGTTGTGATTACATGGGCCAAATTACCATCTGAGAGCATAAAGGGGCCTTTTATTGATATGCGCTAATACACTAATCCTCTTTCAGTCTTGACATTCCTCTGCAGCATGCACCCCAGACAGGAAGAGGATGGAGAGTTTGCTGAGGTGGAGGGAAGGGGCGATGGAGGCTCTGGCAACTTAAATGTCACCAGTGTTTCACACATGCCAGAAGTTCTCAGGGAGTCTTCAGCGAGCTCTGCGACTCAGTATGTGGCCAGTGCTAGTGTTTGTTGTCACACTAGTAGACCAGCAGCAGCTCTCGGAGGGAGCCTCATGTGTTCTAGCATGCCTCCTCCTCCTCCTGTAGGCCTGGCCTGGAGGGAGGGTCCAGCTGTAAATCAGCCTCATTCCTGGGGCTCCACCACACCCATCCTGTTGCTGGGTCTAGGGGAAGAGTGAGCCGCATGGCTGACCTCATCGCTTAGGCAACAGCGCCTGCCCCACACATCCTGAGGAAGCGGTGGAGAACACACTGAGCAGAATCAGTGCAAAACACACCGTTGGTCCAATGGGTGCTTGGTTCATGGTCTCTGGGTCTGTTGCATTTGGAAAGTGGCTCTTGCAGTAGGTTTGTTATCTGGTCACTCTCGCTCATTTTATTGGTGTTGTCTCTCTCATTTCATTGGTGTTGACGGGTCTGAGGAACGGTTCAGAAAGGGAGTCTCATCTGGATTCTTCCCACATAGATGGTAGCCTGGTGTGCCAGAGTCAGGGCAAGGAGTTCACTGTGGACTCTGGTCAGGGGAACCCGCCTGTTCGTTGGCAGGAAAACAGTATTTCTTTGATCTTTAACTGAAATTTACAAGACCTGTTCAACAATGTCTCACTTAAAGTGATTTTTAGAAGACATCCCTTTGTAGTCATTAGGACTGCTAGAGAAGACAAAAGTTTGCTGCTTGACAGTCACCATTTCTCTCCAGAAATGAGGCATGGCATCCTACCTAATTAGGGCTCTCCACTGGTACAATGGACTACTTGCTGACATGCCCTCTAACACACTCAGGTGACATGGAGAGGTGATCTCTATAGACCCTCTCCCCCACCACCCCCCTTGTCATCTGATGTACTGCTCTGTGGGGAAGTGCTTTTAGTTTGGTCTCGCTCTCTCTTTCGAGGGTAGTGTCATCTTTCGCATGTAGGGCTGCCCGGGAGTATATTTATAGCTATGTTTATTTTGCAGCCGCTGCCTTGAGATGCTTCTGTCTTTTTTAATGCTGTGACGCCTGCTGTCTCCTTCACTGCAGACACAAGCATGTCTCTTATTACTACAGTATTTAAACTTTAAACAAGACCCTCAAATACTTCTGAGTCTCTCTCTCTCTCTCTCTCTCTCTCTCTCTCTCTCTCTCTCTCTCATCTTCCATGCTTGTGTCCACACCATCTCCCTGTCCACTCTTGATCCACATCTCTCCTGATTGATATAAATATCGCGCTGGCTGGGCCTGATGGTTTAGAGTTACGGCATGGCGAGCCAAAGCCTTGCTATTAACGAGCTGGGGTCCTGGTGCCCTCGATGCCCCCCCATCCCACATGGTAATAGATAAGTTGGCTAGCCGTGCTTTGTGAGGCCTGCACACACCATGCTGCCGGCTCTCCAGCAACAAGGCAGTAAAAACACTAACATATCCCTCATGCTGGAATGCGAGGCACGCTGTCGTTTTGTGGAAGGTCTCCTCTTAATTGCCTCCATATTATCTTTTCTCATTTTTCAAAGCGCACAGATGCTGTGTTTATGGGCAAATTCCTCTCCGCCTTCTCTACCTAGGATGGGAGCATGTGATCAGTGGACTGTGATGTTTGTCCTCAGTAGGGTTGCCAGTTTCCTGTCAGTGAGGTATTGCGCCGGGTTAGCACCACCGTACCTCCATCTCCGGCTGCCGCCCCCTCTGCTGCCCATGCCACTCTCTCTGTCCCTGGCTGGCTGCTCTGATTATCCCAGGCGGAGAGAGGAATGTTTGGAATTCCCCATGCACCTACCCGCCCATCAGATAAAGACTATGGCAGGCTCTGGATTAGGGCTGTGGGTGGGTGTGGCGGTGGGGGTGGCGGTGGGGGTGCACAGGCATGAATGTACATGTATTCACAGCCTGGAAGAATGCTTGAAATATATGCATCTACATAACTTCATTATATAGGCTAGATGATGTTTATAGTAGATTAGGCTGCTGCTGCGACTCTTAGACAGCTAGCAGCTAGAAGAAGTGACTTCAGAGTCCTGTACAATGGGCTTTTGTGACAAGATGAATGGAAAACATCAGTCTGGTCCTTGGCTTACAGTACAGCACATGTTTGCGTTATTGTTAATGCTTTTCAGTCCCCATGGACCATGCTAAACCCAGACCACAGCCTGACCGTGTCTCTTTTCTTATCTGTGCTACTCAAGACTCAAGGCTGCCCTCTAGCATCGTGTAGAGCTGGACAACATTCCAGCAATCATTTTTATTCATATTTTCACATACTTTCTCCTAAGATATGTGTTAAGAGAGAGACCAAGGTACATTTGAGAATTGTTGTGCATGTACAGGGGTTTGAGTAGGCCTACTTCCTCTGTCTCGCTGACAGACACAACTTAGTCATGCGCTACTACATTGCGAATGTTTCGTGATTCTTAGCCACTTTTCACAATTCTGGCTCTTTGCCAATAGAAAAGTCAAATTACAGTGGATACAATTCCCATTAATGTATCCATTATCGTATCAAGGCTCTGAATTATATTAGTTTAGCCGTGGTTCAGTGACTGCATGATCATTAGAAATACCATGTAGGTATTGTGTAATAACATGAAGAAGCTTTGGTTTCTATTAACTTACACCTTTTTCAAATGCTTTTCTACTTTGCCGGCTTATTTATACCCCTGTGGTATAGGCCTGTCTTAACCCTAACCCATCATCTACTATAGGTGGCATATAGGGTGGTAGTTTGACTTTTGGAAGTTGAAGAAAGTTTCAGAAAGCTGTCATGAGTCCACAGGAGGCCTGTCAGTCACGCTCTACTATCTAGGGGGTAATCCATCATTACCATCAGACTCTTTGAAACTTGGCTCGGCCTGCCAGTCGTTTGGAAATCCTGAGGCAATGCAGCTTTCTTCTCTGCCAAGAGTGTGCGCTTCCCAGCATTACATCACCATAATTAGTAATGCCCAAGACATACTCTTTACTGAAGAGCTCTTGTGATCCTATTTTTGTATTATTATTATTTCTGTTATTTCTTTGATCTGATTAGCAGTCGTAAGCTTTATATTTCTATCGTTTACGAGGATAATGTTCATGGTTGTAGTATTATTTAGGCCTATATTTTTTTTAATGAATGCTTTGTCTCGTGGGGGGCTTAAGTCAACCTCGGGGGGACTTGGTCTAGCGTGCCGCGCCAGGTGCAGATTATTTTGAGCCGGTAGTGATATTTCAGCACATTTGCACAGACCTAGGATACTGGCCGAGCTTCCAGCTTTAAATAGGCTTGTCCTCCCATGCGGTGGGACCGCAGGGCTGAAACATGTAGCTGTACACGGGGGCTTCCTGTGCTCCGCAAGAAGAATCAGCCATGGTCTCGTGACAACCTATGAATAAGCATTTTTTACTGACCTTTTATCATCATCTAACGACGGTGAATGAAGTGTACTTAAACAAAATAAAAAAGGTCAAAGGTCAATCATTGGATCAGATAGCAGTAGTGCCCAGCCTGTTTAATCTACAAGGGGTGCCAATGGAGGGGTGGGAAGCAGACTACTGCCAGAAGAGGCGTCGGTGAAGGAAGACTGTCACTAGCCGTTGGGGAGTGGCGCCTGTTAATGTCAAACAAGCCACGCCCCCGCCCCCCCTTCACCACACACACACAACGTATGGATGGACCGGAGCGTCATCGCTCCCTGGACCCACTTGACAGCTGTCCACTTCACGCACGCTTCACACCGACTCACACATTCTGCACTAGGATACTGGGGAGTAGATTGACCGGCATCAGGTGGAGTATCGTAGCTACTGGGCCGTGTGTGTGATAATGAGAGGTTTGGGTGCTGATGAATAGCGTAAGTGCTTTATTAGCGTGACGTTTTTGCTTTGCCTCTCAGTTCTTTCTTTCTCTCAACTTCACATTTTCGAGTTGAGGACATATGTAACACATTAGGACGATTTACAAAATCAGTGATTTGAAGAAACAAATGATTGGTATCCATTCATTGATTGGTAAGGTCCAGTAAAATGTTTTTTTATTTATTAATTTGTATTTAAAAAAAAATCTGATTTCATTTTAAAACAGTTACTATGGTAACTAGATAAAACTTGGAAGGTGAGTGTGAGGATTTTCAGTCTACTCTCAGGTGTTATTGAAACGCTGTGTTCCAACATTACGTTCTGAAAGTGTTTCCTTGAATTGGACTGTGCGGTTCCATGGCGACTACACAGTGCATTCTGTCTGTGCAGTCTATTCTGGCCGAGGATGGATGTGTGGCGTGATGTAAGAGTCTATTTTGTTCTTCGTGTGTGTGTGTGATGGAGGTGAACAAGAGCTACACTGGCCTGTGGGTGTATTTATAGGACTGATGACAATAGAAAGAGAGATTTTGGTGCGGTACGTTAACCAGACTTTAGGGGTTTAGGAAGGACGGTGAGGCCTGGCGACCGCGGCTGAGCTGTGACCCAGGATACTGCACTGTGGGAGCAGTGTCAGGCATATTGTCCCAGGACCATTTTTGGGTGTGTGAAGGCCGCTTGACATGGTCGAATGGGAGGCTGAGCTGTGTGCGCACAGCCATTGTTAGTTCAAAGCGATAGTCGCCGCAGTGGGCCCAATAAACCAGGCTAAGATTGTATAGTCTCAGTCTGACATCCTGACTATCCAGCTGATGTATGATATGTTTTCTTTTGGCTACATCTCTGCTAGCCTATATTCTACTTGTGATTGTTGTGGTTTGCAAACGAGCATGGATTAGAAACAAGAGCTATGCAAACCATTTTTTTAGAATAGATTGTATATTTATGTTTTACCATAGAACTATATAATTATCATGTATATCATCATATATTTGAATGTCGGAAAAAAACTTCTTCTGGGAGATTCCAGGATTCTTACATGGTTTTCAGTGCTCCCTGCCTCTGTCTGAAAACCATGCATGGTTCTATTTTTGTTTTTTAAATGGCCAAACCCCCTTCCACTCCCTTCAGATGCACTGCTGGCCGACCTGGAATCCACAACCTCCCACATCTCAAAGCGCCCTGTGTTCCTGGCCGACGAGACCCCCTACTCCATCCCGACCGGAGGTCACTCCTACCAAGATGTGTCGGTGCCTCCCCCTGTGCCCCCTCCTCCCTCTGCAGAGGCTCTGAACGGTTCCCTGGTAGACCCGCCAGACTCCCACCACTCCTCCCAGCAGGTAACACCAGCACTACACTTCTGTTAGGTGCCCATCACACCCAAAACTTTTGCAGGCTGTAAAAAGGCACACTGCCTTTATTGTTGAAGCCTTGAGAAAAACAGAGCAGCGTGCTGCACCTTTATACTGTTGGAAAGCAACCATATAATATATACACCAAAACCTACAATTGTTCTCTTGAGTTGCCATTTTTTCAACTCAGGGCGTTCACGGCAGAAAAAAGCGAAATAGCTGCCCCCAGCTGTTAAGCGTACAGTGTGATTGGGCCTTGCGCTTCATTTACCAATGTAGCACTATACTAGCATTGTGAAGGTAGGTTTGTTGCTTGTGCTTGGGTCTCAGCAATGTGTCCTCTGTAGTCCTTAGGTTCGACCAAGAAAAGCTCCTGGTCCGGGGACAGCGGCAGCAGCCCCCCACAGTCTCACATGGAAGAAGACCACGTCTACAGGTGGGCCATGGTGGAATCCCTTCAGTAGTCACGTTATCATTATACAACAAGCCTACAAATGCATGTATCGTGTTGTTATTTGGCCTTTCTCCCATAAAACATTTGACAGTTGTCTCTTTCTTTCCGTGGCTCAGCTTTCCAAACAAACAGAAGTCATCGGACTCGTCTGCAGCAGCCATGACCTCTGCCCTGGGCAGTAACCTGTCGGAGCTTGACAGGCTACTGCTGGAGCTCAACGCTGTGCAACAGAACTCTCCCTCATTCCCCACCACAGGTGCACACAGGGATTTACTGTACCACCATGAACATGCGTGGTTACTGGAGTCGGCGCGGTTGTGAAGTAGAAAATGTTACCATAGCCATTGCAGTCTTTCCATTCCATTCACTCTTCATGGTGGATAACATAATTGATAGATTATGTTGATGGTTACTGTGTTTTCCAATGGGATTTTCATTAAATTTTAGTTGTATGTTTCAGTACAGTAGTACAGTAACTGTGTACAGTTATGTATCAATTTATTCCATGACGGAGAAGATGGACCCGAAAATTAATTTGTGCCAAAGTGTAACGATTAAGCTCTCAATTTCTAACCTAACTGTCAACTTCATCTGCTGGTTATTATCGTCTTACATGACATTCAATGATCTAAAACTGGAATGGTGGGGGGGGGGGGGAGCAGGCCAGAGGGGGGCCTGTAACAGCAACAGTTTGATAACCCTGCCAACAAAAGTGTGTGGCATGTTGGTTCGGAGCTTTTTATATAACATTCTACCTGTGTATAAATCTGCAGAGGAGGCTGCTCCACCCTTGCCATCCTGCAGCATCACCCACTATGAGAACGGCAGTGCCCCGGAGATCATGGTCAGCCCTCCGCCTCTGGAGAAGCCCAAGAGGAACGGAGCGCGGTTAGACGAGGGCCGGCCCACTGTGGAGACCCTGCTGGACGAGCTGGAGGGCTCTGTCCCTTCGCCCAGGTAAACAACGGTCCAGTGAGCTACAATGGAGATCTCGGGACAATTAAAGTATTTTTTTTTTGTTCACTGCCTGTTTTCATAGTCTTTTATAGTCTGGGACACAAGTAAGAGGTGTGCCACTGAGAACATAAACGGATGCAAATATTTTGCCTGTAGGTCATTGTGGATCCAACATAATCAGTGTTGAAGACGGCTTTGAGTTCCACTGCAAGGTCTTTCTGGGTCATTTGGGATTTGTATGTTTTGTGTTTATTTAGTCACAGACCATCTGATCTTCACAGTGAGTTAGACACGCCCTCTCAGCAGCAAGCTCGGATTTCTGCCTCGTGTGCGACGCGAGAGCTTGACGAGCTCATGGCCTCTCTGTCTGACTTCAAGGTACCGAACTCTAACTTCTCTCCTATCAATAACTGACTTCAAGGTACCGAACTCTTACTTCTCTCCTATCAATAACTGACTTCAAGGTACCGAACTCTAACTCCTCTCCTATCTATAACATCTTCTTTCCTGTTTCATAGTTTTTTTCTGTACTGTCATGTTGGTTTCAAAACTGTTTTCTGGTTTCTCTTAACCCTCTGCTCTTTTCGTTTTCTAGCCTAGTTCTTTGGGCCCTGGTCTAGATCAAACGGGGGCCTTTCCTTGCTCTACCCACTCTCCAGTTTCTTTCTCCGTCACCCCTGTGGCTTCCCCCTTCCCCAGCCTGTCCCACCCATCTCCCTGCCCCTCTTCCCTCTTCTCTATGCCCACTGGCCTGGAGCTTCACATAGACGAGGAGGGAAGGGACAGCCGTTTGTCTACAAACAGTCGACACCCCTTCCCTCCCCACAGCCCAGTCTCCTCCCTCTCGACGGCCAGCGAGACAGACTTTGAACCAGACTTTGACATAGACGTGTCAGCCTCCATGCTGTCTTCCCAACTCCAGTCCCTGGTGGTCCTCACCCATGCTGCCAGCAACCACTCCTCCAACCTGCTTAGAACCAGCTCCAGTCCCTCCACCACCCCGTCTCTGACCTCGGTCAACACCGTGTTGGACCACAAGTCCTCCAAGTCCTCTAGTCCCTCTGCGGAACGCATTTCACCCTCTTCCCCTTTTGCTAAGCACCACTATGAACCAGACACTGCAGCCAAGGGGCCTTTCTCCTGCAATGACCTCAATTTTAGTTTTTACCACCCAACATCTAACCACAACCTGTCGTCTCCTTCCTCTGGCCCCAAGACTCCATCCCCTCTGCCTGCTGTCCCTCTGCTGTGCACATCTTTTTCTCCCGTGCACATCCTCTCTAAAACATCCTCCCCTTCTCCAGTCACCTCTGTGACGGCACCTTCTCCCCCTACTTTCAACAGCTTACGGATCCACAGCAGAGAGCTGCCTGGGTCAACCCTGACAACCCACAGGGTCAGCCCCCACGGTGGGTGTCATACTCCCATGATGGAGCCCTCTCTGGACGAAGCTCTGGACAGTCTGCTGGCCATGAGTTTTCCAAAGCACAACGCCACGGCATGCGAGGTGGACATGCTGACCGAGTTGGAAGCCCCGTGCCTGAGCAGATCGGTTTGCGAGGTGCACGAGGATCCGGTCCTGCCCATGGACAGAAACAGTGTGCAGCCCGATATGTTCGCCAGCAGCACCACTACCACGGATGGTTCGTTGTACGGGGGCATGGATGGACAAGGTGACCTGGAATGGGCCGATGAGGAGCTGTCAGTGTCCCTGAATGACGGCCTGGACGGAACCATCACGCCTTATACCGAGAGGCCTTACACCGATGGCAGCATGACCCCGCTGACTGAGGCTAGCTGGATGGACGAGTCCATGACGCCCTCCTCGTGTCCTGGGACCCCTGATGTGGCCCTGGACCTTCCCCTGATGCAGCCTGCCACTATGGAGCGTGTTTCCGCCTTAGGACATGTATGCATCGTTATAGTAGCTGGTTGCCTGCTTTGAGTGGGATGCGTTTTTCTTGCGATTGTTGTGCTTTTGCACCCCCTGCTGTTTGCGTTGAATAATAATAATTATTCGGATTGTTCTTTGTTTCAAAAACATCAGTCACGTGAATGTACACCATCATTATATGACTACTGTAGTAGTGATATTGTAGTAGTCATATAGAGAACACTGCGTGTTCGGTGGATCACATGTAGTTCTAACATATTCACCTGTTGCGCCAGACATGATGCCTGTAGAGGAACCAAGACTAAACCTACTCTGTGTTGTCAGAATGGTATGTGCTGGAGTGGCTGAATCTTACCATAAGCATGTGAGCTGTGCATGGAGTGTGATGCTGAGCCCACTTACCTTCCCAGGACATCCCTGGCATCCCGCACTCTGGCTCACACTGACATGAAGTTGACTGAGCGGTTGTGCCAAACTGCTGCTTGTGCCTGGATTATAAGGATGACGTCAAGTGTGTCCGCTTAGGTGCTCCACTGTGCTCCCTCAGCTCAAGTCAGTCATAAAGCGCACCAAGGAGACGCCCAACGTACACCCCATGTACAGAGATGGCCTCCTGCGTAGGAAAGTGGGCCCGGTCATCGTCAACAAGAGCAACTCCCAGGACCGCCTGATAGAGGAGCTGCAGGGTAAGCTAGGTATCGGCCGCGCAGAACGCCGGCGTAAGCAGCAGGACGATTGGCTCACCGAGGGCGTCATCGTCATGTCAAACCCCCAGCGGTTGCGGCCCGACGGGGCGGGCGCCGAAGTGGAAAAGGTTGGCGTCATGCATTTCAGAACCGAGATGAGAAAATCTCTCAACATTCATTTAGTATCGATTGGCCTTCTTTGGTGTTCTGTTTCCACACATTTCCTTTCTGTCTCTTCTGTTTCCTGTTTCCTTCCTTCCTCACTCCTCACAGGTGATATTGGCCCCAGAATCGCCTGTCCCACAGAGGAAAGTGCTCCCGCCTTCTCCCCCCCCTGCCCCTCGCCGCACCCCCACCGTGGAAGAACCTAAGAGACTGCCCCCTGTCAGGCATCCCCCGGTACCCACACCCCCGCCTCTCCCGCCTGCTCCTTCTGCCCCTCCGCAATTCTCCTTTGTTCACGAACCCATGCATAGATCCATGCCGCCTCGGCACACCGCCAAGCCCTTGTCTGTCCCTGTGCCGCAACCCCCAGCCCCAAAGCCACAGCCCCCTCCCTGTGTTGTCAAAGCCCCAGCCATGCCTCCACATGTGGAACCTGCGCCACGGGTCGTCCCAAAGGTGCTGGTGTCGGTTGGCTGTCAAACTGAGTGCGACCCCATCTTCCCTCCAATGCAGGCATGGTCCTCCGTCTCTTTCATCCTCCACTGCTTCTCACATACCTGAAACTGCTATTCTTCCTCTCTATTTCCATTACTGACAATTGTTTTGTTATTATTGTTGTTTGAGTCAAACGGTAAGCACAAAAATGCACATTGTTACTATTTTTGCTCATCCTCAAACAGATCATGGCTCAGGGGAAGGGTACTGGTGCTCCCACCACTCAGGTGAACAAGCTGGACAACATGCTGGGTAGCCTGCAGTCCGACCTCAACAAACTGGGAGTGCAGACGGTGGCCAAGGGGGTGTGTGGGGCCTGCAGCAAGCCCATTGTGGGGCAGGTAAGAAGAGCAGAAGGTGATGGTAAAACGAATGGGAATCATGGACACTGTTCTGGACAGTTTTTGTTATTTTTCTATGCGTTTTCAGCTATTCAGCCTGGCTAAACTGTGAATGCTTCCTCATTGTACACTCTGCGGATGATCACAACATAGCCAATGTCATTATGTCAATCAAGGTGGTGACTGCCATGGGGCGCACATGGCACCCCGAGCACTTTGTGTGCACACACTGTCAAGAGGAGATTGGTTCTAGAAATTTCTTTGAGCGTGACGGGCAGCCCTACTGTGAGAAGGACTACCACAACCTCTTCTCCCCGCGTTGTTACTACTGCAACGGACCCATACTTGATGTGAGTCCAGAGCATCATGCCACCAGTTTTACTACACTCTGTTTGCAGTATGCATGATCAGGTAGTCAGATAGCTCATTAAGTCAGAAAAAAACCTTTCTTTGTATTTTCAGAAAGTTGTGACGGCCCTGGATAGGACATGGCATCCTGAACACTTCTTCTGTGCTCAGTGTGGATCCTTCTTCGGACCTGAGGGTTTGTTTTGCTTTATTGTTCATTCTTTAGTGGGTATTTACACTGGACTGGACACTTGCACTAGACCCCCTAAGTGCAGACGTCCGTAAGGGACTCTGTGAAGTTAAGTTACACTCAGTTACATTAGACATAAATAACTATTAATAAAGGGGAAGGGATGCTCTATGATAATAAGATTCTATCAGATTGTAGATCTATCAGATTTTCCCTGAAACTTCCTTGACCAACAACGATAATTCCCTTAACAAACCTTGAACCCTGGTCTTCTCCTGGGTAGGTTTCCATGAGAAGGACGGCAAGGCATACTGCAGGAAGGACTACTTTGACATGTTCGCTCCTAAATGCGGTGGCTGTGCCAGAGCCATTCTGGAGAACTACATCTCCGCACTCAACTCTCTCTGGCACCCGGAGTGTTTTGTCTGCAGGGTCTGTACTTCATCTACTGTCCTTTTATCGGTTTCTTGTTTGTTCATATGTTCTGTGCCAATGTCTCTTCTACCACTGATGTAATGTTTGTTGTAAAGAAAAACAAAAGCAGCCTCCCTTCACGTTATAAGAGTTGGTGTTATAAGGATTCGTACATTATTTCAGATGGCCGTTTCTCCTAGGGGGCGGGGTAGTGTAGTGGCTTGGGTGTACGGCCGAAATACATTGGACACGGACGCGCCACGTAGGCGGGGCAGAGTATGGGGGGGAGGGGTTTACCTGCTACACAGACTCCGTCTTTGTAGTGTGTGGTTGTGTGCCATTTTTCCACATAGATGATCGGCTTCACTGTGTGCATATATTGAGTTTTGCCAAGTGATAATGCAGTTGGTTATGCAGGGTTTGGAAGTGTAGGCTATATTAACTGGTACTGAATTAATGAACTAGATCGTTTTAACTACAGGATCATGGATACACAATGATTTCATTGATTTATTTGAATGTGAAATTTAAAAACACCCACAAGGTTGCTCTGCCGCGTCGCATTGACTCTGGTACAATGAGGCCGCCCATAGGGCTAGCCGCCCATAGCCACCCATAGCTGCCCGCAGAGAAAATAGACCAGCCGCGCAAAAATAGAGATGCTTGCATGGTCCGTGTAGCAACTTCAGGTGGTTATAATGGTTAGCAGCTTCAGATGGTTATAACGGTTAGCAGCTTCAGGTAGTTATAACGGTTAGCAGCTTCAGGTAGTTATAACGGTTAGCAGCTTCAGGTAGTTATAACGGTTAGCGGCTTCAGGTGGTTATAACGGTTAGCGGCTTCAGGTGGTTATAATGGTTAGCAGCTCCTTAATGACCTGTTATCTGAATGCACTGCAAGTCGCTTTGGATGAGAAAGCGTCTACTAAATGACTAAATTGTCTGTTCTATATATATTGCATTCCTCATCCACCCCCCCCCCCCCACACACACACACACACACACACACACACACAGGAGTGCTTCACCCCGTTTGTGAACGGCAGTTTCTTCGAGCATGATGGCCAGCCCTACTGTGAAGTGCACTACCACGAGCGCCGTGGCTCCCTGTGCTCCGGCTGCCAGAAGCCCATCACCGGCCGCTGTATCACAGCCATGGCCAAGAAGTTCCACCCGGAGCACTTTGTCTGCGCCTTCTGCCTCAAGCAGCTCAACAAGGGCACCTTCAAGGAGCAGAACGACAAGCCCTACTGCCAGGGCTGCTTTGTGAAGCTGTTCAGCTAGAGAGGAGGAGGAGGAGGTGGGAGGGGGTGTCAGGAGCGTGTCAGAAATTGGTGTGAATCAAATGGATGGTATTTTGGTAACCTAATGGGGTTGTTTTGTGTGCAGACGTTGACAGTGGAAGTGTGTTTGGTGTAAGTATGTTCATGTCGTTTGGGGCAGTATACCATTTGCTGTTTGATATTTATGAAATAAAAAACAGCCTTATTTTGTAAATTGAGACCCGCGCATTTTAGTACGTGTCATACATTTTGAAAGATTTTATGGGCCCTGAGGCTGTTACACAGGCTGAGCATCCTGTTGACAGGTTGGCAGGTTTCTCCCTTCAGTGTAATGGACATTTTTTGCAGGTCCATACCTGCCATACTCAGAAGGGTGGGTGGGGGGTGGGGGGGGGTTGAACATGTTGGTTTATCTTGACTTCCTAGATGGGCCTAAGCTTACCAAACACTGAAGGGGCACATACAATGCTTTGTGTGTTTTAAGGTTGTTGCTCACTGGTTGAGTGTGAATTTTTGAATTCATTATAGGTTCTAACTATTTTAACATGGATCAGTTATGTTGTTTGTAACTAGATGATACTGGCCAAGTGGTGAAGGGAATTCTTTTTTTTTTTTTCTTTAAAAAAATCTCCTCTCCGATTGTTTAAAAGATTATAAAAATGGTGGACTGTGATGTGCTTATAACATTGACTGAAAAAAGGGGCTGTTGTATGTAAGATCGTGTAGACGTCTTCAAACTGTAATGGAATCAATAACTTGGTGTAGAAGTTTGCGTTATTGTTTAGAAGAGATCATTCACACCCCAATAGAATAATACATTTTACACAAGCAAATCCCAGATACCAGACCGCAACGTGATATACAAATAGTTGTGGCATTTTCATCAGCATACTGTAAATGTTACGTGACTAAACTAAAGTCATATATTTTCTCACCAGCGTCATTCCCTATCTGTTAAGGAGAACCAGATTAGAATTGTTCTAACTATTCCTCTGAGCTGCAGTGCAGTCGTAGTTTGTCACCACCCGTGAACAGTACATGCAGGACAAACTCTGCTGCATACAGGTGACACTGGGAGTATATTTTAAGATAAAACCTAGCTTTTGCTCCTCATGAGTCTCCAGCTGGTCTAATTTCACACTGACTGAAACCCTCAAAGTTTTTGTACATATTTGATATAGCCATATTACGAATAACTTGCCAGTTTAATGTCCTGTTTAGCATGTACATCTGTTTAATAACCACTCGTTTAGAGAGGCAGAGGACCTCCAGTTAAACATAGTATTTTTGTTTTGTTTTTATCACTGTATTGAGATGCTGATTAAATTGTTTTTATTTTAGGACATTCACAAATAAACAATAATTAGTATGTGATATCCCAATAATCCTATGCAATCGCGTATTAACAGAAATCAATTTTTGTAGCCTATATCTAATGTTTTTTCTGTGCCAATGTAATGTCTTTTAACACTGGTAAAACCAACATCACACATATGACCTTCATAGTCTATGATCATTTCATCTGTGACTTCACTGAAACATGAACAGTTCAAATAAAAGTCTGGTCGTCTGTCATGAAAGGACTTGAGACTAAAATGACTCCTCTCTCAGCATCTGAGTAGTAACTACTGTATGGCCGTGGGGCCGGTAATACGTCTGCAGATTTGTTACCTGGTTAAACCATGTAAAGGCAATATGTATTAGGTCTCTTGACTTTTTCAGGGAATACCAGAGCCTTAGTCTTATTTCATTATATTTAAGTGTCTAAACTGTCTGCTTTAATCATTTTAGTACAATGCTACTTAGCCAAAGCCATACATATTTGTCAAAATGTTTTTTTTTTCTGTTTCTGTTCCAATTTCCTCTTTACAACATAAAGTTGTAATAATTAGTGAGCCGACTCACTGCCCGCCTGATTAATCAAATAAATCAGTTTTGGTACCAAAGTGTCATGGTGGTATTCACTTACTGTCTAGCACAGGGTTAGCCAACATGGTGCCCGCGGGCGAGGTGGCGCTGTGGCGCCCGCAAGCCACGTTCAATTTAATCAGTCATTAATCGAGAGAAGAAGAAGAGAGGGTAACGTTGAAACAATGGCAGAAAAGCGAAAGAATAAACAATACAAATTTAACGAGGAGTGGAGGAGGAGTTCTTTTTCACAACAGTGAAAGATAAAAGTATGTCTCATTTGTGGGGCATCTGTGGCAACGGCGAAGCGGCACAACATAGAGAGGCACTAAAGTAGAAAATCTAGAAAACTCAATCAGAGTTTGAGTGTCAAGTTATACCCCTGGTTACAGTGCACTTGTGAATAGTATGCAATGCCAGGTTTCCCACTAAAAGTGAATAAGTGAAAACTAATACCAGAATAAGCTGAGAATACTGTGATTACACTGAAGAAAAAAATAATAATACCAGATAAACAGAGTAATTACACTGGAAAATAAAAAAAGATGTTGCCATTAAGAATAAGTTACAAAAAATGTTACCAGAATAAGCTAACTCTTGATCTGTTAACCAACACTCAGAGGTGTGTTGAAACCAAAGATGTTTACTTGTTAAATGTTATGTTATAGTTTGTAATGTACTGCGCTGTGACTTCATTATAAGAGCTGGGTGGTGGAAGGTTGTATGTTTCAGGTACCTGTCACAATTACAAGCAGATGTTACAAATGTGATATTGTTGCACTTTAAAATTTTGAAATATTGCACTGTAAAATGTTGAAATAGATGTTCAGATTAACAGAAATCATTAAAATTGCACTTTAAAATTAATATCTGTGTTTTCCTATGGCCACCTGGTAAAACATTAATAATATTTGTGAGGAATCATTAACAGTAATTAGTGAACATAGCTGTGTCTCCTGTAGACGATTAAATGCATAATACTCATTATTTAAAGGTAAACCGAGCAAGTTTCAAAAGGTAGCCCCCCACATGACTCTCTACCCTTCAGGTAGCCCTCGGCCTCAAAAAGGTTGGTGACCCCTGGTCTAGCAGATTATTATGCTGCACTTGATTAGAAAGAAGAGATCTAGAATGTAACTTTAAAAACAAATCAGCATTTTATATCTCAACGAATGATGACTGATTTGAGAAATCATTCTTCATAATAATCTTTCTGAAGTCTCATTCCACCCACGTGGACACGATACTGACGACCCGGAAGTGACACTAGCAAGTCCTTCCTGCGTCAAGACCGGCAAGATGGCGGCGGACACGCAGGTTTGTTTCGCTGCTGTTTTCTTTAAATAGTTTGTCAAAATGTCCAGCAAACTCACTTTAGTAAACATTCATTGAATTAAGAAAAGGATTTAAAAACATCGACGCTGTGTTTTGACTCCAACGGTGGTGCGCTTACAGGGATTCATTACAGCTTGATAGTTAGCTGGCTAGCAAATAGCTTACATTTAAAACCAGCTCACACATTGCTACGTAAGGGCAACATTTCACCCATCTGGCACAACATCATTGATCTAACAGCTGCAACCCAGCCGACCCGTTTCAATAGCTAGTCTGCTGTTCAAGCTCGTTGATGACACTAATGCTATAGTCCGATATTTTGTCATGTAGACACACCACGCCTTCTAAATATATAACAAATATAATACGAAGAATGTACAATTCTCCATGAACAGGATGCGTTGTTTAGACATGCTCTCCAACATCAATTAAATGTAGATAGTAGTTATGATTATGCAATCCTTTTTTGCAAGTTTGTATTCTTTATAACATGATTTGATTACACAAGTGCCCTGGTCAGCAAGTAGGCTATTTTTGTTTCGTTTTAGGTTTCGGACACATTGAAGAAATTTGCTGTGAAAGTGACAACCTCCAGTGTAAATGAACGGAAGGAGATTCTTGGCGAGTTGAAGAAATGTCTGAATGGCAAAGGTAAGACGTGTAACGGTGTGAATTGATTTAATCTCTCACCGGTTTTACCTACAACACACTAAATGTTGTAATTTTCCCTAAATAGAGTTACCAGAGCCTGCCATTAAAGGACTGTGCAAACTCTTCTGTCTCACTCCACACAGATATAGGTAAGTGCTTTTATGTAGTATTAATAATAGTAATATTAAACTACACTGAACAATAACGTGTCTGTATAGTGCATTTTGTCTTTCAGCTGACACTCTTATCCTAAGTGCCTTTCATTGATTTTTCTTTTTTTATGCATGTCATTAAGGAAAAGGTAGCAATCTTGCTCTAGTAGGTATTGTCTACAGGTAGACTGTGGACATCAGGGTTCAAACCTAGAACCTTTTGGCTGGGAGTCAAACACTGTAACCACTAGACTATCCTGTATGATGTCTGTTGATCAGGGACTCTGCATCTCGAAGAGAACTCATCTCGGTCATTGCACTGCTGGCTCAGAATCAGCCTGTCGTCTTGGCAACCAACCTCCTCCAATGCCTTCAGAACAGTGGAATCGTCTGCCATGCTGGAGAACCCAGGTAAAGTCTACTTATCTCTGAGTTTCATTAGCCCCAACACTATCAATCCCATTGAAAACATATAGAATGCAACCGCTACTTTCAGTTCAGGGCATGCTGAAGGTGAGCCCATGATCCGCACACATTTCCTTAACTCAACCGGCAGGTTTCTTTTGTTAGTCCGTGGTGAAACAAACTTTAAAATCAAATCATCTGTCTGCGTTTTGATAAATGCTTGACTTTAAACATAGTTCACTGGTTTCTTCACTGCTCAATACTTAAAGATAGGCAAACAAACCAAAATGGAAACATCTCACAAATACTTTACATTACATTTCCAAAAAACGAGTACCAATCAGTAGCGGTTGTGATGGCCCAAAGGTATCCGCTTTTGTGCTCGTCTTGAGTAATGAGCAGTGAAGAAGACTTGCCAACCATGTTTACATTTACATTTACATAATAGTGAATGTACCCCCCCTCCCCCCCAAGTATGGAAACAAAGCAACTATTTGTCCATAACATTGTCTTTTGTAATGCAGGTCGGTCCGCATGTATTAAAAAGAGTAGACCTGTTGTATGTTATGTATTTGTCTTATTTCTAATGGGTTTGCATGCTTTGTTTACAGTAAGAGCTCTGGCTCTGCAGCCTTTACGGGGATGTCTTGGTCATGCCTCTTGGTCCGCTCTGTGTTTTCAACTCCAGAGAAAAAAGAAGGGCCCCTGTGGAGGAAAATGGTAAGTGAGAAAGCGTGCGCTTCTACTGGACATGCTTGGGAGCAAAAAAAAGTTAGGAAATTATTCACAAATTGACAATATACATGAAGTGATATTTCATGTATTTGCTCATATTATGATATTTAATGTTACTTCATATACTGCAAGACTAATGAATATTGTAGTCTATTATATTTTTACATTTCGACATCCATTTGATTCTTTATGTATGTTGTATACATTTTATTCTAGCACTTTATTCTAGGAGGTATCGATTTCCACTCTGGGATTAAGAAAGTCATATCTTATGAATAACTTAATATCGTATTTTGTCTTCCAGGTAGAGGTCCAGAGTCTGCTCCTGGCGGAGGTGGTGGGAGGCTCTCAGACCACGGCCATAAACTCTTGCCTGAAGTCCCTCTGCCAAATCTGGAAGGAAGTGAGTATAAAGCAGAACATTGTCCTCTTTACCGGGGCATATGTGTTGGACGCCCTTAATAATGCACAACCTTCTCATTACTTCAGTTGTACTTGAAATGTATACTGTGTGATCCCTTAATAACCATATTTATTAGTAGGGACAGGGCTCTATGCTGACTTTTTTCCCTGCGAGCACTGTGCTCCTAAGTTGACATTTTTAGGGGCACAGTCCACAAAAGAAGAGGCACAACTAAATCAAATAGGTGCAGAGTAAAAATAGAGGGATTAATAAGAGTTTATTTCATTCTTACAATAAATAAGTTATATTTGTCTGCTGCCATTTCTATTTAAGTGATAAATGAACAATAGATTTTTCATTTGCCATGATTAGCGAGATATCTTCAATAATTGCTTCATAGATTCAAAGTTGATAGTGTTTTTTTCTCTCCCCCATTGACTTACATTGCACGGCGAAATTGCACATGCCAATGTATAAAATAACAAAACCCGATTCCTTCCTGTTGATTTTACGATTTTAACTAGAAAGATGATCTGGTAGTTAGCTTCCGAGACCGAATCACTGTGTTTGTTTTATATATATATATATATATATATATATATACGCCCCTTCGCTAGCACGAGTTGAGACTGTTTTCAGTATATCTACGGTGAGGGGATGAAGAAAAGAGTACCAATCATTGTACATTGGCAGAATCCGCTTTGTTCGCGTTCGTTTGTGTGCTAAAAGTGTGACTTTGAGACCTGTTTCGCCGTGCAATGTAAGTCAATGGGGGGAGAGAAAGAAACATTGTTTTACCGGGCATGGACTGGTACTTTTCTCCATGCTCATTCTTCAGTCATTACACATTACGACACATTGTGAGTTCAGATGAATTTACCTTTATTTGTATTTATTTTTTGGTACATTAATCAGTGCATGAAATGAGACATGTTAAAATGAAATACAAACTCTGTTCACGATTGCAAGTTACGGGGTGCTTCCTTATTATCCCTCACCGCATTTGAGGGCTGGTGCTACCATTGCGTGTTTGTAGGGGTGTTCCCGGGGGACCATTTTTTGGTTGGGGGGGATTATTGGTGAATACTTTAAATATGCAGAATTACATTGTGAGGTTTGAACTTGTTTATTATGGAAATGTAATTTCCAGAAGTATGTTCTTTTTGTCAAATATTGAATGTCATTTTATTTTGTGGCTTAAAGTTTAAGTCAGTAGGCTTACTTGCCAAATGTTGAGTGTTATTTTTATATTGCTGGATTTCATTGATTTAGTTTACTAGATGTAACGTGTTCTTACTCTCAGCATTCTTACTATTGTGGTAACAAAACATTACATTTATTATTCGAAGTACTCTTATCAGTACCCAAAGTTGAGTACTCGGTACTCAGTCAGAAAAAAATGGTATTCTGCATCCCTAAATCTAACAAATATAACCGAATCGCATAGATTTTCAGATCGAATCGCATCAAAGTATCGTTGCTGTATCGTATCGGAGCCCATGTATGGAGATCGAATGGCACTTGAAAGGAGGGATGCACATCCCTACTAATTACCAGTCTTTTTGGTCCCTCCCTGTTTATTAGTACTTAACTCAACTGCACTGGACAATCATTGTCAGCAAAACTTTGGAACATGTTTTGACAAAAGTAGATGTTTAACGTTTGTGCTTGCGTTCACTCCACCAGAACTTGGGTCTGGTTGATCAGTACATCAGCACGCTGTTGAGTTTGGACCAGAATCCGGTCCATCTGGTGCTGCTGGGTGTGTGTTTCGACTTCTGCACCACGCAGAAGGACATGGCCACCATTAACAAGCATAAGGTGAGTTTCTTTTTAAAAGAGTTTATAGATGCATGTGTGGTTTTATATATATTTTTCAACCTTTTATTGTGTATATTAGGGATGTGCAGTGATGCAACTATCTGTATATGTTCGACCGTCAGTATTATCTATCTGTATAGGTATTCTGATAAAACAGGAAGTGGGCGTGGTTTAAACCGGAAGCGGTCCTACGTAGAGGAAATTTATGATTAGTAAAATTAAGTATTTACTCTCCCTCCTTGTTTTTTTCATTCCAAAACCTTGGAAGGTTGATAAGAAATATATCCTGGACTTGAGATTTATATTTTTTGTTAAAGGGGCAGTGAACCCCAAATCGTTTTGTGCTAATGTCTTATATGATCGTCAACATCTGCTCCGAACGCAGGGAGTGTTCTTTTTGTGACGTCAAAATGCCTTTTCGGATACACGACGCCGCGTTATCAACTCTGTGTAGTTTACGTCTCACTGGCGTTGTTGTTGTTGTTTTCATCAGAGTGCTCTGCTGGACCTGTACATGAAGTCGGTTCTCATGAGCAAGACGAGGCCCCAGCAGCACGTGCTGAGCAAGAGCGGCTCCATGCTGCGCCACGTCTCCCACTCAGAGTTCAAAGACCTGCTGCTGCCCGCCATGCAGAAGACCATGCTGAGGAGCCCAGAGAATGCCATGCAGAGTGAGCAGCCTAAGGTTTCTATATTAGTTAAACTGAGAGCTCACAAGCGGCACAGTTGCCGTTAACATCATATGGTCTTGTTTTTATTCCCAGCCGTGTCGTGCCTGCTGGCCTCTGTGACCCTTGACCTCAGCCAGTATGCCATGGATGTTGGGAAGGCGGTTGCAAGTAAGATCTTCATCTTTCTTTTACATTTTTGGTCCACCTGAGATGGTGTTTTACCCGTACACTTTGTGATGTAGATTAGAGCTTAGATCAAGCCCGACCCGACACGAGTCTCATTGGCTGCATACATTTTTTTTAGTAAGTGGCTATTTATAAGTAGGCTAAACTAATTCCCAGTTGTTTGAATAACAAAAATCTGTTCAGAATTATGCACACGATCTTAACACTGAAGTGAAACTGCATGTTTATTAGAAACTATGTATCAATCACAGTGATTGATACATAAGGTTTAAGGTTCCAATGTTATAATACATATAACATTGTATCATAACACATCACAGTGATTAATACATAAGGTTTAAGGGTACATATAACATTGTGATTATCACACCAAATAGCTTACTCCCCACCCCAATTATATATTTAAAAAAGACACTATAAAAAAGACGTTATATCTCTGACCACGAGACTGGCCCGGCCCGAGGATGGAGGGGAAACTGATGATCGTGTTACGGCCTACAATTTTTATATATATATATATATATATATAAAAACTTGTGTTTCAGGCCAGCTGAAGGCTAACAACCCCCAGCTGATGGAGGAGGCCGTCAAGGCCATGCAGAACCTGGCCCAACAGTGCAGTGACCCGACCTCCATACAGGACGTGGTCACACACCTCTTCAAGATCCTCGGAGGTTAAACAATCCTCTGCCTCACTTTTAAACCAAATGGCATTTTATTTTACCTGAAGGAAAGATAATACACGCATGACAAACTCATTCCTAATAGATTCTATTTTCTTCACAGGATCTGAGGGAAAGTTAACGGTCGTTGCCCAGAAGATCAGTGTGATATCAGGTAATAAAGGGCTGTGAAACACCCATTGTGAGCTCTATTGTCAAAGGCAGTATTGACACAAATGTCTTCATGATTTATGAACTTGTTTGTTCAGGAGTTGCCAGCTGCAGCCACCACGCCGTGTCGGGCACCTCCAGCCAAACCCTGAGTGCCCACGTAGCTGTGATGTTCATTCCCTATTTACAACAAGAAGGTAGCATGCTAGTCCCGTAGGACTGCTGTATGAAAAGCTGTGTTGTGCTTACTGTATCCTGATCTGCGGACATCCCAGCACCCTCCGCAGCAACAAGCTGCTCTCATAGAGGATCGTTCATTCATGCATTTCTGTTTTGTTTTTCCCCACCGTCCGTAGTCCACGAGGGGACCTTGGTGCATGCCGTGTCGGTTCTGTCCCAGTGGACCAGTCGCCTGACGGTGGAGGTGCCCGCTGCCCTGCTGGACTGGCTGAAGAAGGCCTTCACCCTCAAGGCCTCCACCTCCGCCGTCCGACATGCCTACCTGCAGGCCATGCTGGGGGCTTTCAAAGGTCACACACACACACACACACACACACACACACACACACACACACACACACACACACACACACACACACACACACACACACACACACACAGAGTCAGGAACGGACATCATATAGACATATGGATATGAGAAAAGAAAACAATTCTTATATTTAAAAAAAATTATAATTCAATCGGGCCTACCGGGTTTCTTTTTGCCAGTAATGCTGGATGTCTGA
>OOFB01017240.1:0-22941 GCA_900323305.1 Trachyrincus murrayi | reverse complement strand
TTTTCCCCACCGTCCGTAGTCCACGAGGGGACCTTGGTGCATGCCGTGTCGGTTCTGTCCCAGTGGACCAGTCGCCTGACGGTGGAGGTGCCCGCTGCCCTGCTGGACTGGCTGAAGAAGGCCTTCACCCTCAAGGCCTCCACCTCCGCCGTCCGACATGCCTACCTGCAGGCCATGCTGGGGGCTTTCAAAGGTCACACACACACACACACACACACACACACACACACACACACACACACACACACACACACACTTCAGCCAGTCCTGCTTTCCTCCAGAAGATGTCCAGCACACTGCCCCCTAGCATTCACCCTGACACTCTGGTCTTCCTCCTCCCCCCCCCCACTGCAGGGGACACGCTGGACAAGGCCTCAGACCTGGTGGCCCTGCTGCTCCAGACGGTGGAAAAGGCTGCGGCCCAAAACTCCCAGCATGCACTGCTGGCAGAAGGCGTGACGGCGTCTGTTCTCCTGAGTCGACTGGCTCTGCTTGAGACACAGTCAGGTCAGACCTCCAGCGTCAATGTCATGATTTAGAATGTATCACAAGTGATGGTTCGGTTTCTTGGTGGTCAATGAACATTTCAATTAACAATAATATCATGTTTATCTCTTTACAGAGGCCAAATTTACTAACTTTTGGAATCTGATTTTGGACGAGAAGAAGCCACTGTTCACCACCGAGAAGTTCCTCTCCCAAGCCAGTGATGAAAGTAAGTCCACTCATTCTGCATCATGTTCAGTGTGACTACAAGCCAGCCAGAAGGACTGATGTCTTCTGTGTTTCTAGCCATGTGCACCATGCTGCAGCTGTGTGAGAGGCTCTTCCTGGACCATGCCCACAGACTCACCCCCAGCAAGTCCCAGTGAGTCTTTTTATTCTTTATTTTCTTTTTGTCAAATAGTTGAATGTGATACCATACCTCATCAGATAAAAACAGCAAGGAACACGATCTGGCTTCAGCCTTGGCGTGGAAACAAAAAAAACTGTTGTCCAACCGACCAAGCGGCAATGCGATTGTTCCAAGTGTTTGAATGTGTCCGTGTAACCCGGTTCCCCTCCCTCCGAAGGATGTACCACCGGGCTGCAGTCGCCGTGCTCCTGTCCCGCTCATGGCAGGTGCGCAAGCGTGCCCAGCAGACGGTGAAGAAACTGTTGTCGGCCCTGAGGGGATCCGGCCTGGCCCACGGCCTCCTGGCGGAGCTCTGCATTCTCGTCGACAAACACACGGTAAGGAGCCACCGTCTCATCCGATAGACGGAGGCCCATGGCGGCGGTGGTTCGTTGAGGTCTCTGACCGGTCCTTCTGTTGTCTGGCCCTCCCACAGCTGTTGCCCCAGGACGTGCTGGTGTCCGAGACAGGGGAGCTGACGGAGCTGGGCCGGGCCTACACGCCCCCGCGCGCCCTGGTGGAGGCGCTCCACGTCATCTGCTCCGGCGTGGCCCAGTGGGGTGACCGGGGCGAGGCCGAGAAAATGGCCATGGAGATCATCAACGTGACGCACCATCCCTCCATAGGTACGGCCGGTCGTCACGGTAACGAGACAAACCCACACCGGCAGTTGGGAGTGTAATCTGTAAAGCAAGGCCACTCACACTTGATTTAGTCTTTTCTCTCTATACTTCTAAATGCTTCTGCATTGAAACTAGTAAAGGTAATGCGTATATAAATAATGAAATCATCAAACATTTGGTGTGAAGGGGGATTAATAATCATTTCATCCCTTCATCCCATGGCTCTCCCTCCCCCCTGGGGTTGTAGTGGCCACCAGGCCTGGCTTCTGGCCCCTGCTGCTGTCCGCCATGAACCTGCAGACCACGGATTTCATCGAGACACACCTGGAAAGCATCCTGCCCCGCCTGCTGGAGCTCAACGCAGACAACCAGGTCTCACAGCTTAGTGTCTCTGTACGATCCCACCATGCAGAACCATGCAGCTGATTCTACAGGTATGTCTTAGAGGTCCATGTTTTTAATTCTCTCTCTCTCTCTGTCTCTCTGTGTGTGTGTGTGTGTGTGTGTGTGTGTGTGTGTGTGTGTGTGTGTGTGTGTGTGTAGGCGGTGAGAAATGCCGTCGGCGCCCTGTCAACTCTGTCCCCCACCAAGCTGTTGCCGCGGGTGATGGAGCAAGTGACTGAGTGGCTGTTGCGGCCGGCGCTGTGCCAGGTGACCCAGGAGGAGTACGCCATCATGCTCACCCCCGAGGGAGAGCTCTACGACAAGAGCATCATCCAAAGGTAGAGATATGCCCCCCCCCCCGGCAATCTTATCAATCGCTTGCTGAGAAACGCCACATTGTAGCCAAACTCAAATGATGATTTAATTTGTATTTTAAAGCTAGTGGCATGTGTTCAAACATAAGACTGTACATCCAACTTTTTGTGATTTTATAAAACGCCTCGAATCAAACGGACTTTCTAGTTTATATGTGACTGTAGCAGTAGCTTCTGCCACATGCCAGGTGGCTTTTTCTGGGCTCCTCCAACACCAGCACACAGATAGTTTGTAAGTAACCCTGATTATTGCAGTGTTGAGAACGGTCTATGCAGGCAGAGCAGGTGGTAAATGCGCTCCTCTCGAGTGTGTGTGTGGTGGTGGCTGGTTTATCCTGTGTGCCTTAATTGGCCAATGCCCCACAGGTGTGCAGCCTCACCCAGCCCCAGAGTCTAATCAGTCTGACTCAGCCAGGTGAGGCTGCTTAAACCAGCCACCAACAACACACACTCCACACTGTGACACTTGATAAAATTGTGAAGTGCAGTTTAACTACAGATCTTTGTCATTGATATAACGACTACTCCTCCCTCTCCATGGTTCCCCAGCGCCCAGCAGGAAAGCACCAAGAAGGGCAACATCAAGCGAGAGAACAAGGCCTACTCCTACAAGGAGCAGATCTTTGAGCTGGAGCTCCAAGAGGTAGTGTCCTCTACACCACGTGTATCTCATCTGAGTTAAGCGATGCGTTGTGCGGAGAACACTTTGGTGACCACTGTTGTCCCTCGACCCGTTGCAGGAGATAAGGAAGAAGAAGGGCATCAAGGACGAGGTACAGCTGACCAGTAAACAGAAGGAGATGATGCAGCTCCAGGTGGAGAGGGAGGCCGCCATCCGCAAGAGACTCCAGGGGGTACGCTATCCGGATCAAACCCCTCTTGTAACGCACGTCTGTTGTGTGTGCGTGAGCGCATTCTGACCAACTATCTGGCCCTCCTCCTCCAGCTGGACATGGAGCTTCAGTGTGCCGTGGGCCTGCTGGACGCCGTGCTGATCGCGGGACCACCCCAGATCGTCTGGCAGCTGCCTAGTGTCCTACAGGCCCTAATGCCCCTCCTGCAGTCCCCGCTGGCCTCACTCCATGTCAGACAGGTCTTCCTCGACATCGGGGTCTGCCTCATGCCCAAACATGTGTATCAACTAGGTACGTGACCTGGCAGCTGCAGAGGGCCCCTCCACGACTCTGTTGTTCTAATACATCATTGGCTCATCCTTTGGGAAAATTGATCTGTACGTGTCTGTTTTTTTTCCCCTCCAATCAAAGCGATGCTTGTGGGTCATGTGACCCTGCGTCTGTTGAAGCCAGAGTGTGAGCTGGACCCGGCGTGGTCCCAGGAGGATCTGGAAACGGCGGCCCAGCGCACAGTGCTGCTGCTCTACACTCTCACCGTCCCACAGAGAGAGAGCAAGGCTGGTGAGGACACACTGGGTCTGGTGTAGGGATGTATGGCATGTTTTTATTTTTGAAGAAGCATTCACATTGATTAGTGCTCTCTGGTAGGCCTATACCGCTCCCCACAAGTATTATAAATAGCCTACTATCCTATTCATTCCTACTTTCAAAGTCAGTGTTTTATTGATCACTTGCACAGTACAACACAGGGTCATTTCTAGGCAGTGAAATTCTTATGACATGGCAAGCCCACAATATGTAGCACATTACAGAATAAGTAAAAATATATTAAAAAGTTAAGAAAAATGTACATAATAAAAATATACATAATAAGGTAAATAAACACTTGCATTTAAAAGTATAAAGTGGAGGACTGCGGATAGATATGTACATTAAATTAGGTAAAGTCACCAGGGCATAATTTACCAGTGATCAATAGGTTAGTGTTACTGGTTGAGAAGCCTGATGGCTTGTTTCACTGTAGGTTCAGCAAGGATGTGGCCAGAGAAAATCCTTTTGGCCGAGATATGAGTCGCGGAAGCACGCCAGTTGCCAGCATACACAATTCCTTGATAGAAACAAATAGGCCTGTAAGAATTACAGTAGGTGTAGTACACCTATATTAAAGTTTCTACAGTCCCACAGCATGTTGCTCTTATAATTAAGCTAGTTATGTCATTTAACTGTTCACCAAGCCAAGTGCAAGTAGCATATTCTCAACAGTGATCTCCCCAGTAACTGCGGTCAAGAATAATACCCATCTATGTATTATATGCCGATGTACGCGCAGAGCAGTATAAACAGCGGCTGAACAGTTTTGACGGAACGACGGCTCTCTTGCCCCCCCCGTGATGTGATCCTCATGGGTGACGATTGCTGATTCCCAGCAAACAGGCGTTTTCCCCACCCTAGTGTAGAGAAAAACAAGATGGCCATCATTATGACGTACAAATATGAGAACATGTTGAGAACCATGATCTGCTGTTTGTAATTGAGAGTTTCGAATTGTAACTATAATGTAACCAGATGTTAAAAACACCTGGCACCAATTGTTGAGGAATCAAAACAATGGCATGAGCTTGTTTTTTTTATCCCTGTGGTTGTGTTGGTTTATTTTTTATTCACCTGCTTGTCTGTTTCTTTTCCCTCTCGTCTCCAGAGGTGACTCCTCTCTCTGCTCCGGCGTTCTCCTTCTGCTTCCCGCTCCTCAACAGCGTGCTGAAGGACTCGTCGGGCAGCACGGAGGAGGCGGAGGGCCTCATGACCAGGGCCCTGCAGGTGGTCAATGTGCACGCCCAGCTCCGTGCCCAAACAGAGTCCACGGACACTTTCATTGACGAGGTGAGGGCCGACACTGCTGTCCTTTGAGGAAGGAAGAGAGTGTTTATTATCTGCAGTGATACTACATTCAATTTGGAAAAACTTCTTCTGTTCCAAAATCAGATTCCAAAAGTTTGTAACTTTGGCCTCTAAAGATATATACATTATATTATTGTTCATTGAAATGATCATTGATCTTGTGTGTTTGATGCATCTTTGTTATTCCACATCATCTACTGTATGTCTGCAACAGCAGAGGGGGTGAAGTGTTAATACAAGTAGAGCAATGTCATGTGGGGCCAGCTATCCTGTTGTTGTTGAGGCCGGCAGTGCGTTAACCAGAGCATGTGTTGTGTTGCTGTGTCTCAGAACGGCCCAGAGCTGCTTCCCCGCGTGGGCATGCTGCAGCTGCTCACCCAGGTCATCGCCACCTCCACCCCCAGGCTCCAGGTACACCCGTCCACTGTTCAGGGACCACAAACAACTGCATACCAGGGTGTTACAGAACCAGTAGCTACATATTTATACGTTGGGGATTGATGAACGTTTTAGTGTAGCATTGAAAAAACGTCAATGATGTCGATCTGATTTATTTTGTGGATAGTTTTATTTTATTCCAGCGACAATATGAAGTCATCATTAGAGCGTTCTATATGTCTTGCCTAGAAATAATAATCCAATATATACTCAGTATTTAAATAATAGCCTGACTCGTTACCTTTAGGATGATCTATCATGGAGCCTTCAGCTGGACTCGATGCTTAGTGTGTGTGTGTGTGTGTGTGTGTGTGTGTGTGTGTGTGTGTGTGTGTGTGTGTGTGTGTGTGTGTGTGTGTGTGTGTGTGTGTGTGTGTGTGTGTGTGTGTGTGTGTGTGTGTGTGTGTGTGTGTGTGTGTGTGGTCTTCAGGTGTTGGCGGCCCAGTGTTTGACAGCATTGTGTGCCAGCGCCGGAGGGGAGAAGGGCTGTGCCGTGGCGGAGCAGTCTGAGATCGATGTGCTGTTGGCCGCTATGCTGGCGTCATGCTTCTCTGTGCGCGACGCCGCACTCAGGGTGAGCTGAGGAGAGCAGTTTTTTTTTAAGATCAGAGGAACTCTGTGTGTATGTTTGATGTCCGTGTGTGCGCCTCTGGTTGTAGCTTTATGATGGCCCGGGCCTCAATTCTTTAAGTCGAGAGTGCTTTTTCAGATGTACGAGTGTGACTTTGGTCATACAGACAGTGCGGTTTACCTGTTTGCAGCGTGATCGTAACCTAGTGGTTAGTGCTGTGCGTATTGACTGCTAATGCTGTTGCTTCATGTGCAGGGTCTGCTGGAGATGGAGTTCGCCCTGCCCACGGACAGCTCTGAGGCCAGTGGGCTCAGTCTGCTCCAGAGGGTGTGGGTTGCCAAGTTTGACGTGGAGCAGGAGGTCCAAGACCTGGCTGAGAAGTACGTTTTATATCACACTGGGAGTGTGCATGGGGCGTAAAGGGGGGGACGCGGCTCTAAACACACATTGTCGGCTGTGTGTCAACGTTCATGACAAAAATGAAGCACACCAATTATTTGCTGTGATTTGTGTTTTGAAGTTTTTAGCTAGTTCTCGCACACACATAAGTTATGCATGTAAAGTACGTGGTTAAAACTAGACTATATTCATTCAGATTACAATGCACCGAACGTCCTGTACCAAACGGTATGGATACGTGTACCGCTACACCCCTATTAGACCCCTATCATCAGTAGATGACCTTGTTAAAGAATCATTAGAACTAACTGTCTCTACGACCTCCTGATTGCATCACATGACCTTGAGACATGTCAGGTAAAGGAGATCCATTGTGACCCAGTCCAGAGTATAACTGTGTGTGTGTGTGTGTGTGTGTGTGTGTGTGTGTGTGTGTGTGTGTGTGTGTGTGTCCAGGCTGTGGGACTCCCTGGGGCTGGAGCTGGTCCCTGATCTGTGCTCCCTCCTCATCGGAGATGTCACCCACCACGAGGAGGCGGTCCGCACCGCCGGAGCCGAGGCCCTCTCCAGCGCTGTGAGCCAGTACAAGGAGCAGTCTGGCCCTGTGCTCGGCAAGCTCACCCAACTCTACCACAAGAAACTCTATGTAAGGAACAGCCCCCCCCCCCACATTACTACCATGCACATACGACAAGGTCAGTTAGTCAGTTGGTGGATAGGACTGGATATCTAAAATGGCGGTTCTGTTTTTTCACAGAGGCCGCCACCCGTGCTCGACGGCCTGGGCAGAGTGATTTCTGAATCTCCGCCCGACCAATGGGAGGCCAGGTAAACAACCGCACTACAGCCATACAGTTAATTATTAATTAATTAGTTTAAAAAAGAAATCATAATAAAGTTGTGTTGTTTGATTAATGTGACACCCATAAAGACAAGTCAAGTGTATTATATAATTTATTTTATTTTATTTATTGAAGATTGAAAGCAGTTTTTGCGACTACTTTGCCTGTAATTTACCACCACAAATATTTTCTTTCATATGCACATGGCTTAATTGTGAATACTGCCTGGCTTATCTGTTGCCAGGCTATAATCAACAACAAACTCCTCCTCCTCCTCCTCCTCAGGTGTGGCATCGCCCTGTCTCTGAACAAGTTGTCCCAGTATCTGGACGAATCACAGGTCACGCCGCTTTTCCTGTTCTTCGTACCCGACGCCCTGCATGACCGCCACGCAGACGTGCAGCGCTGCATGCTGGACGCCGCCCTCTCCGCTCTCAACACGCACGGGAAGGTACCGCGCGCCTCACCCTCTCCTCGCCCCCTCAGAGACGGCTCATGATCCTTAGATTGATTAATTTAGATCATTAGATTCAACATTTTAATTAATTTCTTACGTATCAATTGTAAATAAACAGATTTAGTTGAATATATCTGGTGATTAAAGACTCACCAGATAGTCTTGTGATTTGTAGTGAATCTAAATTGTAAATTGAACCTCGCTCACAACCTCCCCCCCACACTCTACCTCTCTCTCTCTTTCCCCCTCTCTACCTCTCTCTCCCTCCCAGGACAATGTGATCTCCTTGCTGCCAGTGTTCGAGGAGTTCCTGAAGAACGCCCCTCAGGACGCTAGCTATGACTGTGTCCGCCAGAGCGTGGTTATCCTCATGGGCTCGCTCGCCAAGCATCTGGAGAAGAGCGACCCCAAGGTCAAGCCCATCGTGGCCAAACTGATCACGGCGCTGTCCACCCCCTCCCAACAGGTAACGACATACGAGACCATCATCCTTTACTCCAGATTCCGATAATAAGAGAACTAACAGAATGTGCTGTACTTGGAGACCATCCCTAGTGCTATCTCATCCAGCCATGTCATTTGTTTTATTATTCAATTTATTCTATTGTGATATATAACATATCATATTTTGGAGATGTATCCAGGTTTAGCAACAGAAGCATTTTACCCCTATTCTTACACTTGTTTTACGCAAGGCAGAAAACGAATGGATCATTACGTTAATGGAAACATAACGGCAGCAAGACAAAAGACATGCGTCTCTAGTTTGAAACCCAGTGTAACAACAACACTGCATGCTTGCCAACCTGCAGGCATTCTGTGTACCAACTATGCAGTTCTTGGTCAAAGTATGCAGGTACGAGTTCAAACTACACAGAAATTGACTTTTGCCTTTAGATAACTTTGTTGTCATTTGTGTGTTTGATTCAGTGTGGTAATATAACGGTAATCTATAATAGCGATTCACGAGACACAGAGACGGAATTTCCTTTCACTCGCCCCTGTCAGCGTCACAATGTTGACTTGACAAGCGTCATCAATCAGTAGCTATACACAACGTTGACTCATTGTTGAAAGGTAAAACACAAGTGGAAAGAAACAATTTACAATGTTGATTTTGTAACTATAGTTAGGATATTACATATTTAAAACCAAATCTTAAAATGTTAGGTAGTGTCGTCATACACATTAGTGCCGATTAGTGCACTTGCTAACATTCGCTATTTAGTTTGGCGCTCACGAAAGAAAATAAAAAGTGCAAAGTCGTTACAAAACACTCCCTGATAGGTTTTATGACCAGTATTGTATTTACTATATGTTACGATGATTATTCATTGTCTTCCTTTTTTTCCAGAATTACTCGTTAAATACCATATGGTTACTAAAATAAATATAGTATCAGATACTATCAGCTAGCTTAGCCTCTTTATAGGTTAATGATAATAATGTTTAACGCTTGAAATAAGGCTAAGAGTTGTGTGTTTTCTAACACAAATATAGATAATCAATGCATGTTATTCATAATGCCAGGTAGCTTATATATCAGATGAGGAAACATCTGACATATCAAACAATACATTTCTTCTATAAAAAATGTGACCTTGACTTTATTATACTTACTTTGACCAGTAGGTGGCGGAATTGCTTGTGAATTACCTTAAACCATAACTCAGTGGGCCATTTCTACCTCTGAAAATGTGACCCCAACTTGAACTTTTGTGTATCTACTTCCACGCAAATTGTTTTTACCCAATCAGCATCTGCCGGTAATATCAATGTCCCGGCGCGCATGTGTCTAGCTGCTACTCATAAATATTGTCCAAGGCTGCAGGTATGACCTGTGCTTGTGGGCCTCATCAGGTCCAGGAGTCTGTGGCCAGCTGTCTACCCCCCCTGGTGCCCGCCATCAAAGAGGACGCGGCGGGGATCGTTCGCAACCTCCTACAGCTGCTGCTGGAGAGCGACAAGTACGCCGAACGCAAGGGGGCGGCCTACGGCCTGGCCGGCCTGGTCAAGGGTCTGGGCATCCTGGCCCTCAAACAGCAGGACATCATGAGCACGCTGACCGAAGCCATCCAGGACAAGAAGAACTTCAGACGCAGGGAGGGTGGGTTGCACAAAATAATAAAGATCCAAGTACTACTTAAAGAAACGTTTGCCCACTGTATTATTTTTTACCTTTTTATGAAGGTATTCATTCAATATGAGCACAAGTAAATTCCAGGAACTGCAATGATGACCTTTTCAGTAGTTGCTATGCTAGAATGAGCAAACCGGAACGAGTAAACCTGTATTCAGTAATGTCGCTGTAAACTTGCACATCTTGAAATCTCAGACTCGTTGCACATCTTGCAGTCTCGTGTATTTTGATCCACTGCTTGTCTCCCATCAAGGTTCCCTGTTCGCCTTTGAGATGCTGTGCAACATGCTGGGCAAGCTGTTTGAGCCCTACGTGGTGCACGTTCTGCCCCACCTCCTGCTCTGCTTTGGAGACGGTAACCAGTACGTCAGAGAGGTGAGCCGGACTGACACCCAAAGAAAGTGCAGGTGTAAAACCAGACCGTGCATAATAACTAATGGGAGAAAAAATTCCATTTGAACTATTCAACCCAAAACTTGTGACATTCAAACACTGTGAAACATAGGCTTTGTGACCAGTGACTGTATTGGATCGTGAAGATGGAGTGGTGCCCTGTGTAATGTATTAACCCCTCCACCCTCAGGCTGCAGATGACTGTGTAATGTATTAACCCCTCCACCCTCAGGCTGCAGATGACTGTGTAATGTATTAACCACTCCACCCTCAGGCTGCAGATGACTGTGTAATGTATTAACTTCTCCACCCTCAGGCTGCAGATGACTGTGCCAAGGCTGTGATGAGAAACCTGAGTGCCCATGGGGTGAAGCTGGTGCTGCCATCTCTACTGGTGGCCCTGGAGGAGGAGTCCTGGAGAACCAAAGCAGGTTTGTCAACACATCCCAGGAAATTGGAGAGTATTCAAATATGTGTGGCAGAATTTAGTAATTACAGCTAAATGTGTAGAGAGTAATGAAATGGTGAATATGTAGGCGCTCAAGTGACTTGCAGACAATTCATATACATGTCATCAAGGAGAATCCTTAAGCATACACGCATGTAGGCTGTGGAGACTGGGGATTGAACCCAGAACCAACTGACGGTCCAACGCCCTCGCCACTAAACTATTCTGGCTCCCCCAGATAGCTTTCTACTGCTGGTGTCTTCTAGTGCTCCTCTCTTCCTCTCACCTCCTCCTCCTCCTCTCGTCTCCCAGGCTCTGTGGAGCTCCTGGGTGCCATGGCCTTCTGCGCGCCCAAGCAGCTGTCCTCCTGCCTGCCCAGCATCGTCCCCAAGCTGACCGAGGTGCTCACCGACTCCCACGTCAAGGTGCAGAAGGCTGGCCAGCAGGCCCTCAGGCAGATCGGCTCTGTCATCCGCAACCCCGAGATCCTGGGTAAGATGTGGGCTGTGTCATGGTCCCGACTCTGAGGCCTCCAAAGGAGCCCTCAAGAGAACTTGTCATGTTAATGCGGGGATTGTTCATGTGATTAATACTGATCATAATACTGATATTACTGTTCATGTGATTACTCATAATAATAATAATAATGCTGACTGATACTCCTGATACTACTGTTACTGTGATTAATGAACAATTGGTTATCCAACCAGCCATCACGCCCATCCTATTGGACGCTCTCACTGACCCGTCCAGGAGGACCCAGAACTGCCTGCAGACGTTGCTGGACACCAAGTTTGTCCACTTCATCGACGCCCCCTCCCTGGCCCTCATCATGCCCATCGTCCAGAGAGCCTTCCAGGACCGATCCACCGACACGCGCAAGATGGCCGCCCAGATCATCGGCAACATGTACTCCCTCACCGACCAGAAGGTACGCATGTAACACACTTGGGTTATACCTACAGAACCCGTCTTCCCATATTATGTGTAATAGTATATATTTTTTGCTTGCAGGACCTGTCGCCATACCTCCCCAGTGTCATTCCTGGACTCAAGGCCTCTCTACTGGACCCAGTACCTGAGGTGTGTTTAGTCATGCATCACGAAACAATGAAACTACACAAAATATACCGAAAATTTGTCTGTATATTTTTGAAATTTGGTTTTATATGTTTATCTCCATTTTTGTTGTTATTCTACTACCATCCTGTACTTACTGCTGTGGCACCTGAATTTCCATTATCTTTTGAATTAGGGCTGCACGATATATCGTCTATTTATCTCCATCTCGATATGAACATGCACGATAAACGTATCGCAAAAGACTGCCTGAACTGCGATAAATAGTATATTAGTTTAGCATATTATAGTATATAATACTATATTAGTAATAGTAGTATTATAAATAGGATATTTACATGTGCCATGGTGTCGCTGTGAAGTTCAACAATGCTAACAAACTCTTGATTATATTTATACCGCTGTTTTCTGGACATTTCTTATTATTATTAAACTGTGCGTTATGCCATTACATATTTAACACTGTCACGCTGCTGTTTTACTTATCAACAAACACCAGCAGAGAGAAGACTACTTTAGACTGTACTCATCCTATAATAACAACACATTGTAAGGTTCAGGTTCATGTACCTTTTATTTGTATTTCGTTGTTAGTATATTAATGAGTGCATTAAATGAGACCTGTTAAATTCAATATAAACTTAGTGATAACAAATGTACCTCCATATTATTCCTCGCTGAGTGCCAGACGCTACCATTGTGCCTTAGTTTTGAAGGGGTGTTACCGGCGGAATGTACCATTTTGGTGGGGGTGTTGATCGGTCAATATTTTAAATATGCCGCATTACATTGTTTAGAGCTCTTAAATTGTTTATTATGGAAATATAATATCCGTACGTTTAATTACAATGTCCTTAAGTGAAGTATTTAATGTATTGCTCGATTTAACACATTTTGGATACCTTTTGGATACCTTTTTTCATATAACATGTAAATACAGGTGTTAAAGCTTACATTAAACACTTTTTACAATGTTTTTACAACTGCTTATTTTAGAAACATGTATGGAAGTGTATTGATGAGGTGTTTTTTCTCAGTGTTCATGTCTAAAATTGGTTGACAATATGAATAATCATATTATAATAATTGTATAATTATAAATGCATTAGAACTGTGCAAAGAATAACTTCAGTATTTGTTAATTTATCGCAAGGCATATCAGCAGCCCGGCAGATGTTAACCCCTTCCTCCTCCTGCTCCTGCTCCTCCTCCAGGTGCGCACGGTCTCGGCTAAGGCTCTGGGAGCCATGGTGAAGGGCATGGGGGAGTCCTGCTTCGACGACCTGCTGCCCTGGCTTATGGAGACGCTGGCCTCCGAGCAGAGCTCCGTGGACCGCTCTGGAGCCGCTCAAGGTGGGCCCTCCACTAGCTGGCTCCTCCTAGCGCTTTTACCTGTTTAGCTCCTCCTAACCCTTTTACCTGTTTAGCTCGTCCTAACGCTTTTACCTGTTTAGCTCCTCCTAACGCTTTTACCTGTTTAGCTCCTCCTAACGCTTTTACCTGTTTAGCTCCTCCTAAACCTTTTACCTGTTTAGCTCTTCCTAAGCCATTTAGCTGTTTAGCTCCTTCTAAGCCTTTTACCTCTTTAGCTCCTCCTAACCCTTTTACCTGTTTAGCTCCTCCTAACCCTTTTACCTGTTTAGCTCCTCCTAACCATTTTACCTGTTTAGCTCCTCCTAACCATTTTACCTGTTTAGTCTCCTCCTAACCCTTTTACCTGTTTAGCTCCTCCTAACCCTTTTACCTGTTTAGCTGTTTAGCTCCTCCTAACCCTTTTAGCTGTTTAGCTCCTCCTAACCCTTTTACCTGTTTAGCTCCTCCTAAACCTTTTACCTGTTTAGCTCCTCCTAACGCTTTTACCTGCTAAGCCTGTTGGCTGCAGGCCTTCAACATAAGACTGTGTTGATAGTAATGATGTTTGTAAAATAAGCCATCCCACATAGGAAAGGGCTGCTATGGTTACCAGGATCAGGTAATACAAATCCATGAAAGCATTTGTATTTATTTAGTTTTTTAAATTTTATGTTCCACAATGAAATATGGCTTATTGGGGAAGAGTTTCCATATATAACTGTTGACTCAATTGTTCACATTTAACTGTTCAATGTATTTTTATAACTCATTTTATATTATGAAATAATATGGAATCACATTCATCATAGCAAGAATAGTAATTGAATCGTAGTGCGATCAGAGATGTAATGCATGGATCTCTAAGGTCTGGCGGAGGTCATGGCGGGCCTGGGAGTGGAGAAGCTGGACAAGTTGATGCCAGACGTGGTGCAGACGGCTAGCAAAGTGGACATGGCCTCCCACGTGAGGGACGGCTACATCATGATGTTCATCTACCTGCCCCTCACCTTCGGAGACAGGTTCACACCCTACGTCGGGCCCATCATCCCCTGCATCCTGAAGGTGCGCTGTCCTCCCACGTTGCTCTCTAAATGCTTTTATTTGTTTATTTCATTTTATTTGCTAATAACTATTTGTTGTAGTAAGCGGAAAAGGGCTTAAATTGATCGTTATGTTATGTAAGTTTTGAAGAATTTGGAGTTTCCTGAATTATCTAATTTTTTAACTCTTGTTCTTTGATAAATTAGAGTTGAATACTAAAGTTCAAAACAACAATGAAACTGCATTGAAATTATCCGGCGGTGTTTCAAATAAGCCTGTGTGTTTCTGTGTGTCTCAGGCTCCGACGGTGTTTGAATTAAGCCTGTGTGTTTCTGTGTCTCAGGCTCCGACGGTGTTTGAATTAAGCCTGTGTGTTTCTGTGTCTCAGGCTCCGACGGTGTTTGAATTAAGCCTGTGTGTTTCTGTGTGTCTCAGGCTCCGATGGTGTTTGAATTAAGCCTGTGTTTCTGTGTGTCTCAGGCTCCGACGGTGTTTAAATTAAGCCTGTGTGTTTCTGTGTGTCTCAGGCTCTGGCGGATGAGAACGAGTACGTGAGGGACACGGCTCTGCGGGCCGGCCAGCGCATCATCAGCATGTACGCCGAGACCGCCATCGCCCTGCTGCTGCCCGAGCTGGAGCAAGGCCTCTTCGATGACCTCTGGAGAATCCGGTCAGGCTGCAGTCTTTAAAAAGACATTTCACTGCACAGCAGCAATATAAACCCACTTCTACTCAATGTGTAGTGAATTCAGATACAGGTCTTTGGAGGTGGGGGGTAGGCATCTTGCTCAAAAATGCTTACAGGTAGACTTGGGACATTCGGAGTCGAATCCAGCGCCTTTCGTCTGACATTCAAACACCCTAGCCATAGATTAAGAAACACAGATTAAAACTTGTCTGTTTTTTGTGGTTGGCCATCATGATATTAAGCAAGGAACTAGTGGCCAGAGGCAGCAGTGAAAACAGTTGAGGTGTAGCTTATCCTGAGATGTTATCCTGAGAGTGCAGCAGTCTATCATTTATAGTGTGTGTATCCTGAGCAGTACCTGAGGATAGTAACTGGGCTGAGATCTCATTTTAATTTTGTGTGGCAGCAACTTGTCTCCTGAGTTCAGATCCAGAGTATTATTAGTGGAAAGAAAAAGGTGCGTAGCTACGTATGCTAACTAGCTAATGTGTCTGCTCCACAGCTTCAGCTCAGTGCAGCTGCTTGGAGATCTGTTGTTCCACATCTCTGGAGTGACCGGCAAGATGACCACGGAGACGGCCTCCGAGGACGACAACTTCGGCACAGCGGCTTCCAACAAAGTACGCTTACACGATATTAAACGTACACCAGCGGATTTACCTTAGATCTTTCTTTGTAAATCTCAAAAGCCATTTTGCGAGTTACAGAATACCATAACTTTATTTCTACTACTCTTTCTATACCAGAGGGGATATTTTATAGTGAAGAAAAAACATTGAGTCTTTTTTTAATTTGACTAAATCTAAAAATAGAACATACGTGCTTAACTAGTTATACCTGACTCAAACTGCTAAAAAACTGTTACAACCTGTTGTGGAAAGATGTTGTTTTATTAGTTTGTGGCATTATTGTGATGAAGGGTTGTTCATCTCTGTGACCCCCCCCCCCCACCAGGCCATCATTGGGGCCCTGGGCGCCGTGCGGCGTAACCGCGTCCTCTCCGGCCTCTACATGGGCCGCTCAGACACCCAGCTGGTGGTGCGCCAGGCCTCCCTCCACGTCTGGAAGATCGTGGTGTCCAACACACCCCGCACCCTTCGCGAGATCCTGCCCACCCTCTTCACCCTGCTGCTGGGCTTCCTGGCGTCCACCTGCCCCGACAAGAGAACGGTACGGGCGCTTCCTTCTGGGCCAGATCACAGCCCTGACACGCATTCGTCAGTCTTCGTAAAGCCCGAACGCTCTCTCATCCTGAGGGATCAACTGCTGTCATTTTTCTTAGTTTTCATTTGATGTGTTCCCTATGATGTGCAATACTATGTTATACCTTATTCTGTCTATCCTGTTCCAATAATTCCTCCCTAAATCAAAAGCATTGACATGAATTTACCGATCAGTCAAGTGAAAGCAGAAGGTGTTCTCTCTCCCTCTTCATCCATATTCCTTTATATATCTAAACAGTTTCCCCCTGATAACTCGCACAGATCGTTTCTTTTGACGTCGTGTGTCTGTGGGTCCTCTAGATCGCGGCGCGTACGCTGGGTGACCTGGTGAGGAAGCTGGGGGAGAAGATCCTGCCAGAGATCATCCCCATCCTGGAGGCGGGGCTGCGGTCGGACCAGAGTGCCGAGAGGCAAGGCGTCTGCATCGGCCTCAGTGAGATCATGAAGTCCACCAGCAGGGACGCGGTATGTTGCGTGCCGCACACACAAATATTTACTTTTGTTGTTATAATTTTTTTGTACAGTATGCAAGTTTTTGCCGCAAAAGAGGCTACCTTTATTGATATACCTACCTTAACTAAGACATGGCTATATGTTTGGGTTTTGGTAAAGCCAGGCAAAGACAATGAACAGAATAAATTAGGAATGCCCCGATCAATCGGCCACCGATCATTATCGGCCGATATACACCCTAAACACGTGATGGGTGATAAATTTGCTGATTACAGGAGCCGATCACCTGACTCAAAAACTATTGTGCACAGTACGTACCGTCATTGTGTTCAGTCACTCAGACAATTAATGCTTGTCTTGCATTTAACGTAATTCCTCTTTAAATTGCCCCGACTCTCAATAAAGGTAGGCTACACTTAACTTAAATAGCCCGTTTCATTGATCTCTGTTATAGGACGCAATAACCAGCCTGCATCTCACTGGAGAACAGGCTTTATTCTCCCTGCGCAAAAAAGAGTAGTCCTACACTTGTCATTATTCACACATTCCCATCTTAGTTCACAAACTATTGAAGTATCTATAACCTCAATGGACAAGGCTGCTCTCCGCCAATTCCTTCTGCTTTATGTGAAACTAACTGGTTGCTCTGCCACTTTAATGGAGGATGAGCGAGAGCGATTTCCAAAATAATGATGTTTCTCTAAACGGCATAACCCAAGAAATTGCAGCTACAGTACTTGCATGTCAATATAGTTCCTACAATGTGAAGCAAAACAAGGGTTTCTTGATACCTAGACTTTATAACAGCGCTGTCCACTGTAGCTGGACCTTGGGCTGAGCTCCTGAGTGAAGCCGTAGACGGCGCTCCTTTCATGGGCACGGATTTCACAGAGTCGGTGTGTTGCCCGAATACAGTTCTGTTCTAATTTCTCGCATAGCCAGGCTATATTCATCTATGTGAAACTGTATACGCTTCCTATGCATGCTGGTTATTTATGTTTAATATTTTAATTGTCGTTTTGGCTCAGTTTATTCGTCCCAATGATGCGTTCATCAACTTGTTTCCGTGTGTGCAAAACTCCTTAAATAAATCCCAATCAATAATGAATGAAATGTAGGCCTATATGCTACCGTTAACAGTTGCATGGGCTGGTTGTCAAACTGAATGACATTTGTGAGCTTAAAATCATAACACACGAGACCTGCAGCCTGTAAAGTGATACCAGGCAACGTGGTAATAGGTCTACGCCACATCACAGAAGGCAAAAAGTAAAAGGAACAGCTTGGATGCAGGCAATTATTTTCTTTATGCATTGAAGAGCTGTTGTCAAACATATACATTGGATTGATTTTAACAACTTTAATGTACTTGAAGTATGCACTGTGCAACTGTATTATCGAGGAAAATACAAGTATCGGATCGGGACTCTGTATCGGCAGATACTCGGATGACTCGGATCGGGGGCAAAAAAACTTGATCGAGACATCCCTAGAATCCATGTTCTCTTTTAGCTTTTTGCTTTATTATTTCCAGACCAAAGCTTACAATAAATACATAGCATGCTTGAACAAGCATCTTGGGAGTCAAACGCCAGACCCTGAGTCTGTTATTAAAGGTGTGTGTGCGTGTGCGTGTACAGGTGTTGGTGTTCTCAGAGTCCTTGGTCCCCACCGTGCGGAAGGCCCTGTGCGACCCCCTCGAGGAGGTGCGCGAGGCTGCAGCCAAAACCTTCGAGCAGCTCCACGCCACCATCGGCCACCAGGCGCTGGACGACATCCTGCCCGCCCTGCTCAGACAGCTGGTGAGACGCCGTTCACAGCTACCGTCCACTGTGGAGCAGTATATGACATGACCTGTTTTTTTTTTTTCCCTTGCCAAAGACCACAAATGTTTTCGAATATTTTTTTTTTTTCCCCTTTTTTGAAACATCTTGGAGAGTTTAAAGCTGCAGTCTCTCTTTGAAGTTGTGTTCTATATGTATGTATAGTATTTATGTCTAGCTTCATGTTTCTGTATGTTTCTGTTCACAGGATGATGAAGACACGGCAGCGTTTGCCTTGGACGGCCTGAAACAGGTCATGGCTGTCAAGAGCCGCTCCGTGCTGCCTTACTTGGTGCCAAAGGTAACTCCTGCGCTCTTAAAACATCCTACTTTAAACTGCATTACTGTTTTACAGGCTGAAGGGGAATCTTTTATTAGCTATATTGCAATATCTGCTTATGAATTCAAATCTATGTTAAAGAATCCAACAGGCATTATATTGAAATATCTGTCTATCGAATATCTAAAATAGGGCTGAAAAGATAACAAAAGATAATCAATCTTTAAATAGAAATGTGTCCAACCCCATTTAAATAACTATGGATCAAATATCTGCTAGAATCAGCCACAAATCTCTCACAATATCGCAATAAATAAATTTTTATTATGTAGACAACTTATGAATCCAGTGACGATGACGGGTGCTAATGTTGACTCCTAACTTCTACCAGCTGACCGCCCCTCCCGTCAACACCCGGGTGCTGGCCTTCCTGTCCGTGGTGGCCGGCGACGCCCTGACCCGCCACCTGGGGGTCATCCTGCCGGCCCTGCTGTCCTCGCTGAAGAACAAGCTGGACACGGAGGACGGAGCACAGGTAACCCCCACCTGTGGATATGTCAACTTGTCTGATGCCTGATGCTTTCCCCTTGTTCGCTCCTATCAGCATTGGAGTCCATTATATTCGATTGGTACGTCATTTGCCCTGGGGGGAAACTCAAAATAGTATGGAGTTTATTATTATTCCATTTGTATTATTAAAAATACATGTTTAACTATTATGGATTATAGAGAATGCACTCCTGTGAACTACATTTTCAAGTCAGAGACAAAGTTTGCATTTGCTGACAGTTTGCAGCTTTTTGAAAATGCATGAAATCCCACAGATGTAAAGCATACGGGACGTGATGCATTCAAGGAGACATACCTGCTCACCTAAAACACTCAAATATACTCCGTAACAACAGACCACGTCAAGTTCATAGCTTCAGCTTAAACCTCCATAACAAAACTATACCCATCTTTTACGCAATTAGAAAGTATTTATATTATGGCCCATTTGGGTTTAGTTTATTTTGATGAATTATAAATTATTTCCAATCACACCGGCCGTCACCAAGAACCCATTGCCCCGCCCGGCGTCAACGTCCATCCATGTTAGTGTTGCTGCTTGCTACCTCAGGAGCTGTGCAGCTGTCAGACAGTGATCCTCTCTGTGGAGGACGAGGTGGGCCAGCGCATCATCATCGAGGACCTGCTGGAGGCCACGCGCGGGTCTGACCCCGGCCTCAGGCAGGCGGCTATAACCATCCTCAACGGCTACTTCGCCCGCACCCGCCTGGACTACAGCGCCCACACGCGCACCCTGCTCTCAGGCCTCATCCGCCTGCTCAACGACTCCAATCCTGAGGTCCTGGTGCAGAGCTGGGACACCATCAGCTCCATCACCAAGGTGGGTTAGTTCAGCTTAGCTTAGAGTATAACCGCAATGATGAGCCTGGTGTCGGATAAGATGGACAAAGTGCTTCACTGTCTTAATTGTAGATATCGTCTTAATAGCGATGCGTATTTAGCAGATAGAACGATGTGGTTACCGTCAGAGCAACAAGGCATGTTGTTTCTTTGCTGAATAGCTGAGCCTGCTTCGGGCTCTGTGTGTTTCAGAAGCTGGATGCCAGCAGCCAGCTGGCTCTGATGGACGACCTGCACAGGGACGTGAGGGCAGTCGCAGCAGACGTGAAGGGGCAGCATCTCCCCGGCTTCTGCCTACCCAAGAAGGTAAGGTTGGACCCATTCCCAGAACACGCCCAGGCTGAAATATTCTGACGTCAGCCACTGTCTGACCCGAGTTGGGACCTTGGCCTTCTATTAAAATGTCAAGTCTCTATTATAGTCTTGGTAAAGCACTCTGAATCCTCTCCTATACTCTCTGCCCTACTGTCCTCTATGAAACATCATAGTCATTTTGTTCTGGTTCAGGGTGTGACGTGCATCTTGCCGGTGCTCAGAGAGGGCATTCTGACCGGGAGCCCCGAGCAGAAGGAGGAGGCGGCCAAGGCACTGGGAGCTGTCATCAAGCTGACCTCCGCCGAGGCCCTGCGGCCCTCCGTGGTCAACATCACTGGGCCGCTCATTCGTATCCTAGGAGACCGCTTTGCCTGGACGGTTAAGACCGCCCTGCTGGAGACCCTCACCCTGCTGCTGGCAAAGGTCTGCACCTCCATCTCTGGACGCTAACCCTAACCCGTCTGTCTTGATACGTTCCGCAGCTTCATCCCCGCTACCACGGCCCATTGGAAATATTATACATCTTTCTTCCCGAGATGCATGTTGACTATTAGAATTGGCCGTCTTCACATAGCGTGGCAGAAATGTGGTTTTCTGAGTAACTAACTCACAGAGGGGTGGGGAATAATGTCCATTTATTTGAAATCTCCAAACCAGTTTTGCGTCTGCCGTCAAACATTTACGACTCGGTCGATCGGGGGAAAGAGGGCTGACGGAGCTGGGGTTTGGCTCAACAGGCTCTCTCACTTGTTCCACTACTATGTGTTGCTAGCGTGAGCTGACATACCCCCCCCTCCCCCCTGCAGGTGGGCATCGCCCTGAAGCCCTTCCTGCCCCAGCTGCAGACCACCTTCCTGAAGGCGCTGCAGGACGCCAGCCGCGCCGTGCGGCTGAAGGCGGCAGAGGCCCTGGGTCAGCTGGTGGCCATCCACACCAAGGTGGACCCGCTGTTCACCGAGCAGCTCGCCGCCATCCGCAACGCAGAGGATGCCGGAGTCAGGTGTGTGGGGCTTTATTGGACTTAATGGTGAACTCGGTTCACGACTGGATCAGCACACTGATGGAGGTGGATGTTCAACTTATAACTAACCCCTAAGATTTTTTTTAAATATTTGTAATGCCTCCCTGGGTCATCACTCATCACAAATATATTCCAATGCTAATAGAACTAGAGAGTCCATTAATTTATGTGTGGTTATGCTTTTGGCATCAATGTATTCTCTGTATAATCACAGTGCTCCCCCCACCCTCCTACAGGGAGACTATGCTCCAGGCCTTACGCTTTGTCATCCAGGGAGCCGGGTCAAAGGTGGATCCAGCCATCCGCAAGAACATCACCACCACCCTGCTGGGCATGCTGGGACACGATGAGGTATGAAGGGGCTGATGGGGGCGCCCTGCGGCTTATCGGGCTGCTCTACATCAAGAAGAGCGTGCCTGGGACTTGTACCATGGATGTGTTGCTATGTCAGAGGCTGGGTAGGAACGTGAGTGCAGTATTATCTGAAGGGACTATTGGATGTATTGGGAGCTATTTGATCACACGTGGAGATCTTCACATTCAGTGACGAGTGAAGTAATTTTTTCAGAACGCTCAATCGAAACCCGGATGTCTGTCTCATAGGATGTGGTTTTGTTTTGGAAGAAAAATGCTTGTGGGCTGAGTAAACTAAGGTGTGTGTGTGTGTGTGTGTGTGTGTGTGTGTGTGTGTGTGTGTGTGTGTGTGTGTGTGTGTGTGTGTGTGTGTGTGTGTGTGTGTGTGTGTGTAGGATGCTACACGCATGTCGTCGGCGGGCTGTGTCGGTGAGCTGTGTGCCTTCCTGTCGGAGGAGGAACTCAGGAGTGTGTTACAGCAGCACATTCTGGGTAGGTAGATCAGTCGTCTCATGCAGTGTACACACACACACACACATGCATGTGGACATTGAGATTCGAAACTTGAGCCTTTATGTTGTAGAGGGTTACATCGTTGTTCAATGCTGGTCCAGATCTCGACATAAGTGCACAAAGTTTTAAAAACGTAGGATATGATGTAAATTAGGGATGCGATAAATACCAAAAAACTCTAAACACGGTCCAAATCAACGAGTACTTGTTTTTTAGGCGCTTTTAAAAAAAAAATTAAAGTCAGCAATAGTTTCCACCAATGTACACATCTCGAAAGTCAGTTTAATCTGTATAAAATACAATCTATGTGCGTTACATTCACACCGGAGCTCCATTGGCCACGCAGTTTTTGACCTGCTTTTTACTGTTGTAGAACTAGTGGGATACACTTCAGCGATTTTAATGTTATATCCATTGGGAACATTTTGAAACGTGAGACGTATCCAGGTTTAATTGCATTTTAGTTAGGCTATTGTTTAGGGCAGGGTACTTTGTAATTCGCCAAATGACGGCTTCGTTTGGCAGGTATACACCGCTAGACACATGGGACTCTAACCGGTGATGCGTTTTTAGTTCCCCGTGTCAGATCGCTCTAATTCGGAGTGTGAATATCCAATATCTTTCAAAAAGACTTTCAAACTACATAAACTGCTATTGAGATGTGTGATTT
>OOFB01017235.1:0-11508 GCA_900323305.1 Trachyrincus murrayi | reverse complement strand
CCCCCCCCCCCCCCCCCCCCCCCCCCGTGGTTGGAATGCTGTGTCACCTCATCTACTAAAGGCCCGGCCCGTCTGTCAGTTTTAAAAACCAAATGTGGCCCTTGAGCCAAAAAGTTTGCCCACCCATGGTCTAAAGTGTCCACTGTGCTCTCATGGGTTGCAGGCAGAAGGGCGTCTTCTGGAGGAGCAGCGGCGTGTGCAGGTCTACCTCCACGAGTCCACCCAGGACGAGCTGGCTCGGAAGTGTGAGCAGGTCCTCATCGAGAAGCACCTGGAGATCTTCCACACCGAGTTCCAGAACCTCCTGGACGCTGACAAGAATGAAGGTGAGAGAGAGAGAGAGAGAGAGAGAGAGAGAGAGAGAGAGAGAGAGAGAGAGAGAGACTGACTGACTGCTGGGCAATGGATCAAGGTTCAAGTTTATTTGTCATATGCACAATAATAACAAGTCATTAATGGCCATGAAATGCTTGTATTCCAGGCATCCTCAACTGTACAACATAAATGCTGGTGTAAATAAAATATACAAATAAGATAGATTTTTACGGGTTATGGATGACCTCGCGATGACAAGTCATTTCTCCACCTTCATTCTACTATCCTAATGGCAAAGAGGAGATGATGTAGGTGGCTTACTGGTGAAACAACGGGCCTCTACTCCTCAATGTGTTATCAGTGCATGGAATGCCCTTCACCTAACCATGGTGACTCGGCGACTATGACTAGAAATACAGTTTTTCTTTCCAATTCTCTAAGAATTGGTTGATGTTTGATTTAGAGCAAACAGCTTTTCTGTTTGAAAGAAATGATTGACATATTGTGTGTGTCCTTTACCACAAAGGCTGTTGTGTTGCCGGTCAGACTTGTGTCGAGACCCCTCTGAGTGAGTCCGGGGGGGTCTAGCTGCTGCTGCGGGTTATGGTCATGAGAGAACTCATGATGTGGTGCTACACTCTGCATAATCTGTGCCTCTTCAAAGACAGATTGTACGTGTCTTTTCACCCCCTCCCCGCTCATCTCCACCTCAGACCTGGGCCGCATGTACAACCTGGTGTCGAGGATCGCTGACGGACTCGGGGAGCTGAAGAAGCTGCTGGAGACCCACATCTTCAACCAGGGCCTGGCCGCCATCGAGAAATGTGGTGACTCTGCTCTCAATGTGAGAAATGACCCCTGAGAAGAAGCAGTCGAACCCCTCCCTCACTCTTTAACAAATGCTGTATTGTGATTGATTGCAGTCATCGGTCTCTGCTCTTTTCTAGGACCCCAAGATGTATGTCCAGACCATCCTGGATGTCCATAAGAAGTACAACGCTTTAGTCATGTCTGCCTTCAACAACGATGCCGGCTTTGTGGCGTCTCTGGATAAGGTGAGACTGCCCTTTCTTCTTCTGATGAACAGAGGTCTGTAAGATTTACCCTCAAAGTGCTGCAGTATTAAGTTATTATATTATAGTATTATACATTGTTTTGAAGCCACAATTATTTAGTCATGCGTCAAAATACCACCACTATCAACACAATACCAATACATACTTTTTAAATATTCGCTTATTCAGTAATGCCTTTTAGGGGTGGGTGATATGGCAAAATATCATATGACGATTTTTTCAGGCAGTATCACGATCCACGATATTATCACGATTCTTTTTCATATTTAAGACTATTTAGCAAGTTACTGAACAGTTCAACCAAACCAACCAATTTTCCTAAATAAGGAATCATTTATAAGCAAGGAAACAAAACCTTAAATAACAGGATCAGAGACCATTCAGGCAGTTAGTTATTGGCTGCATTGTTAACCAGACATAATATTTTTTTACAAGCGCGCATGTTTCCATTTGTGTAGAAGCACCTGATACGTTGCGATTAAAGTATAATTTTAAATGATGACAACACGGTATGCCTGCATGTAGCGTTTTAGTGGCCACAGGTATGAATGCAGTGTAGTTTATTTTGTTAGCGTGACTGGCGGGAAGTGGACGCTGTGCCCCCTACAATGCTGCATGCAGTAGGCATACAGCGCAACACCATCTAAACTAATTTAATCACAACGCAACTGATGGGATGTGCAGAATCACTGTATCACAATACTCCCGATTCTCTAAAAAGGCAGATTGTGGAGACATTTTAATTGTTCACGATCTAATATCGTCATATCGCACACCCATAATGAAGACTTTAATAATCTTCTCAATATAATATTATGCAGTCTTGGTCTTTCCGAAGGTTCCACATTGAACTGTATCCTTAGGAATTTTGTCTTGTCTCCTTATGAATGATACAATTGCATTTTCTTTACCTAACCAATGTGATATCTCTCTCTCTCTCTCTCTCTCTCTCTCTCTCTCTCTGACCCCCTGCAGGCTTGTGGTCGGTTCATCAACAACAACGCTGTGACCAAGATGGTCCAGTCGTCCAGCAAGTCCCCGGAGCTCTTGGCCAGATACTGTGACTCCCTGCTTAAGAAGAGGTCAGTCACAGCCTGGTCTGTTTTTATTTAGTTTATAAGTCCATTGTCCATTGTATAGCCCTTAATCACATTTACAGTCTCAAAGGGCTTCACAGGGCACATTGTATAACACCCCCTAACTCTAAGCCCTCTGAAGGGCAAGGAAAACCTCTAAACTCTTGAAACTCTAAACCCTTAATGGGCATAATGGTAGCACAAGACGCAAAACAGAGTTCAAGTAAAAGTAAGTTGTTAGAAAATAGAGTGGCAAAGGCAGTGTAGCAGGTAGCGTACTACGATCCGGTTCTTTGGAGGAAGTAGCCAGACGGGTTGTGATCATGAGTCTTTTATTTGGCTTCATTCAATGGTGCGATACCTTGTACCACAAACTACAACGCATTTGACTGATCACTACAACGCTCCAACACAATATACGGGCATCTCTGGCCGCTTCATAAAACCAACATTGATAACATAAACCGTCATGACGTGCAGCGTCATCCGATCCGACACTGGACCCAGTCTCACTGCGGGGAGATGGGTATATACACACTGACTCATTATGCTCACCACCCACAGCTGCGTCAATCCTGGGAATTAGCCGCCCCGCCTCCCTCGTTTGCATCCCGACACCAAGCCATGCCCCCCTCACGCCACATATCCCCACCGCCCGACATAGCCCGGGGAGCCGTCCGGCCAACACGCCACATATCCCCCCCCTACCCCCCCGCTCCGGCAAGCGGGAAAAAATGTCAGCCACCGCAATCTGTGCTCCTGGCCTATTGATCACCTTGAACTTAAAAGGCTTACAGCGAGATACCAACGGGTGATCCGCGCGTTGGTGTCCTTCGTGCGGTAGAGCCACTGAAGCGGAGCGTGGCCCGAGCAGAGGGTGAATGAGCGCCCCAGGAGGTAGTAACGTAGGGCGTCGACCGCCCACTTGATGGCCAAACACTCCTTCTACACGGTGCTGTATCTCTCCTCCCACTCCACCAGCTTATGGCTGAGGTACAGCACCCGCCCTCCACCTCCTGGGACAAAACGGCCCCCAGCCCTCTGTTCGATGCGTCATTCTGCAAAAGAAAAGGAAGCTTAAAGTTGTGGTGTGTGTAAGAGCGGCTCCCCACAGAGAGCAGATCCGATCCACTGGATCGGATCTGACGCAACATTTCGGGTGAGGTCTGTCAGGGGACTGGTCAGCTCCGAGAATACGGGGATGAACCGCCTGTAGTAGCTAGCCAGCCCCAGGAATGCCCTCACCTGTTTTTTAGTCTCAGGCCGCGGACAAGCAGCGATCGCCCCGTCTTCTTGTCTACCTGTGGGCGCACCTGCCTGCCACCTAAGTGGTACCCCAGATACCGTACCTCCCTCCATCCAATTGCACACTTCTTTGGGTTGGCCGTGAGCCCCGCCCGCCTCAGGGACTCGAGGACCGCCACCATTCGCTGAATATTTACATTTACATTTACATTTAGGGCATTTAGCAGTGAATATCATACACAGACTTTATATCCACCCATGACGCCTCCAACAAAGCCCCGGGCTGAACCAGGCTTTGGTGGGTTAAGGTTTGCGAACTCCCCGAATCCAACAAAGCCTGATAGATACCCCCTGCATCCTTACCGGAATGCGGTATCTTACCATCCTGATCGGAGGAAGAGGCCAACGCTGCGGCGACTCAGACCACCTGCCCCACCTCCATGACAGGGCAATCCCACTGCCGGTGTCCGAGCCCTCCGCAATGCCAGCACGCCTGCCCTGGCGCCTGAGGAGCTCCCCCTGGAGTCCCCGGAAGTGAGGCAGAGACTGCGTCCTGGGGAAGCCGAGAGAAACCTGGGGGGTTAGTGCGAGGGCCGGGGTTAGGGGGAGTGTATGGTGCAGGTGTGGGTGGGGTGTGAACCATGCAGGATCCGGCGGCGGCCAACGGGGAGCCGGAACCGGTCGGTACTGGGCCACAGCCCCTCCTTCCCTGGCCCCCTGGGCCCTCGGCGGCAGCGCCAGATGGTCCTCGGCCAGGGTGATGTCTGCCGCGAGGGTGGCGGGCCGGTGACACATGGCCCATCCCGCGGTGGCGGACGGCAGACCCCGGAGGAAACAGGCCACCTGCTCTACCACTTCCCGGCTTGACCACTCCTCCGGTGCCCGCCGTGTCCAGGACCTGGTGGGCGTAGGCAAGCGGTCTCACCCCGGCCTCCATCCACACATCGTGGAACCGGGTTGATGTTGGCTCTCCTGGGTCGCCGTGATCATACGGAACGCCAGTACCAACGGCGATTCCACCCCCGGCTCCATCGCGCTGTTCCTCGAGTCCCTGTTCAGGCAGCAAATGTAGCAGGTAGTGTGCTACGATCGGGTCCTGTGGTGGAAGTAGCCAGATGGGTTGTGATCATGAATCTTTTATTTGGCGTCATTCAATGGTTCGATACCTTGTACCGTAAACTACAACGCATATGACTGATCACTACAGCGCTCCAAAACAATATACAGGTGTCTCTCGCGGCTTCATAAAACCAACATTGACAACATAAACCGTTGTGACGTGCAGCGTCATCCAATCCGACTCTGGACCCAGTCTCACTGTGGGGGAGAGTAAAGACACATGAGTATATACACTAAGCCACACCCCCTCACGCCACAGACAGGAAGACCCAATCACAGCCTTATGGTTAGATGGGGTGGACACATTTAGAGACAATCAATGTGGTCATCAGTACACATCCCACTGCAGCAGCAAAGAGATGGTTACATAATTTTGACTATTTTGAACCCAATAAGTAGAATGGTGATTAGCTGTGGCATCTTGGACAATAATCTCTCTAGCTGTATATATTATATTTACATACTTTTGAAGTAATCAACATAAACAGAACCAAATTCTAACAACCAAAGATTTTACTATGTGAGCAGGGATATAAAAAGATAACTGGCGTTTATATCAAAATCAAACCAACCCAGTCCAAAGCTTGACATGACCAAAGTAAATGTAAATATATTAATTGATCAATACATTGCAATGCAATGAGATGCTTGACCGAGTTTACCATGGTAATGCACATTGTGGGATTCCTGGAAGAAATTATTTAGCTTTTCATTGTCTGTGCCTCTTCCACTTGTTACGCTTCTCTCCAAATTAGGATTGCAATTTAGAATGTGTGTCCTAGTCTTGCAACGGTGTGGACATTTTCACACCGGTATATGTTCTTCTGAAAACACAATGGTTACCGGTATTACCATAGAAGAAAAAAAAAAAAAGGAAATTCATAGTGCGTATCTTTCCCTGTCTGAATCTGAGTTGGCGGAGACCACTGCTGCAAAATCGCATTTTGTTTTTGGGAGTACAAATAAGGTGGTTTGCAGGCAGGACTAGTGGTATTCACCTGAAGAGAAATCACACAGGCACTATTGTGGGTGACTGATCGCCATGAAAGGAAAAAACATCGTTACCTGTTCTATTTATGTTTATTAAATGACCAACCCGTTATAATTTGGTATCTTTGGTCAGTCTTGCTGATTCTCACACTGGGCGGCAGGTGTCAAAGTCCAAAGTATTTGAATAATGTTCTAATATCCGAATACAAAACTAACGAAGGATAACTCGGTTATTCGAAAATTTGGGGCCAGCCCTACCCGCATTTTAATAAACGAATTCATATAGTGATATATCTTTTGATAAAATGTTAAATATTCTCATTGTAATTGTATCTGTCTATTAATCACCATCCAATGCACCGAGTGCATTACACACATCCATGCACCAGCGCAACTGGCGCAAGACACAGAACCCCTACAGTTAATGGATCTAACCATAGATAACCCATCTGCACCAAGATCTCCCCGCTACTTTAGTCCACTGGATGACGCATTTCACAGCGAGATCTGTGCTGAGCTGCGCCCCAGAGACACAGAGAGCATCGGCAACAACTGCAGGCGTTTTTCACACGATATCTCTAATGTGGATAGGTAGAGATAAGGTTGAAAATCTACGAAGTTCTCCTTTAAGCTAGGAACACTTTTTGATTTGACAAATATATTATTAATAATAATAATAGTTGCAAAGTGACGCTGGGGACCGTGTGAATAAAATCCCACCTATGGCGCATCCAACACCGTGTAACACGGTAACCGCGACAACACTAGTATGTCCTGTATAATAATACATATTATATCCCTGTGTTCTTCTTCTATAGTTTTTACATTTCTGGTAATTGTCTTCACAGCTCAAAGAACCCAGAGGAGGCAGAACTTGAAGATACGCTCAATCAGGTGGTAAGTGAGACACATCGTTTGATTGAAGAAAGTATGTTGTTTTTGAGGACGCCACTATACAGTTATGGAATAACTCCTAACATAAAAGTCCTGATTCTGGATGTTTGTCGACTTCGTTTGATTTCAACCAGTCTGATGTGCTTTACTGCGTGTGCTTTACTGCATAGATATCTATTGAAAGGGCTTCAATTTAGCTCTATAAAGCATGTTGTAGTGATGTACTGATAGCTGTAGAATTTGTTATAGTTCAGTGTTTCCCTACGATTTTCTCCAGCAGCGATGCTGAGGTGTGTGTGAGGTGCACTATGTTGACTGATGTGCGCGTGCACGGTGCTGATGTGCGCGGTGCTGATGTGCACGCTGCTGATGTGGTCACTGATTCCAGTAGAGCTCTGGTGCATTCCAACAGAACTGGTTTAACAATATAACGTAACAACCAATAGCATGCTTGTGCACAAGACAATTTTTTTGGCATTACTGTTAGCGCAAATGCAGTTTTCAGTCAGCAATTTGTAGCCATTCCATCGTCTGGGTTTCATAATACAGTTGCTTCTGTTAATCAAATAAGTAGGCTACTTTCTATTATTAAGTCACTTGTGTTACTTTTTCTCTTTATGCTTCCTACATTTAGTCTAAAGCCATTCATGAGCTAATGCCACCTACAGCATCACCATGTGTTTTTTATCATTCTATAGCAGAACACTATTTTACGGTCCGTATTTTTCCAAAATATTTCTCCAATGACAATAATGAAATTGTTATTCAATGCTTTTTATTGTGTGGCACTTATGTGTGAAACATTGTCCAATGTGTAAACAAGACTAATCGGAAATAAATCAGCTCTCAATGAGCTGTTGAGATTAGGAAGCAAAAAAGGGGGAATATTGAACCTCAAACTGAAATCATCATCACAGATATAATCGTGTGTGTTCCATCTGTCTGAAACAGAATCAATCAAAACGAATCAATCAAATTTGACGATAAGCTATAATATAAAACTAAATACAATAAGTGTGTGTGTTGTGTTGGACACACATCGCCATACGAGTAGAGTAGAGTTCTTTCATATAATTATATAATTAAAAAGGTTAATGTCATTGTTGCCATTATTATTTTATCTTACCTTATCTCCTACTAAACAATGCAGGCCTTTCCTTGTGTAACCCCTCAAAATAAAAACACTACAGCCGTTCTGTCTGGGGCATAATATCTAGTAAACTTTGTCGGCCTAATAGGCTACATCGCATGACTTATAGTTCTGATCCTAACTGATATATGACTTGATAAATATATAGATACATCTTCCAAATGCAAGATGTAGCTTGAGATTAAACTAATGTCTGTCAGTATAATGTCTAAGTTAGCTGTGTATTCTAAAACTAACAAAGAAAATGAGCCACGCAAATAAAAAAAGAGAAATTAAAAACAAAATCTAATAAATGTTTCAACACACCACTCGCAAATAAAATAAAATAAATTAAAAGAATATATAAGCACACCACACCATGCACTGTCATGGTTCGACGTGGAAATAGGTGGAGCTGGTTTGGGGGTGTCCTCACGGGGTCGGCCCTTGCGTGCGTGTACCATCGAAGCACTGGTAGTCACACGGTAGTCACACGCTCCAACGTTTTAGCTCTCGCACGGATGGGTGGCAACGAGGGGAAACACTGTAGTTTTCCAGATATTTGAATTCAATCCTCAGATTCTTTGACTGTGAAGGCAATGTCCGTTGCAATTATGTGTTTGTGCTATATTTATCTTTTGTCAGATGGTGGTGTTTAAGTACATAGAAGACAAAGACGTCTTTCAGAAGTTCTACGCCAAAATGCTGGCCAAGAGGCTAGTTCACCAGAACAGCGCTAGCGATGACGCCGAGGCCAGCATGATCTCCAAGCTCAAGGTATGACTTCTATTTGATATGTAGATCTCCAAACAAGTCAGGCTGGGCCATTTGTGGCATATATCAGATGGCAATGGGATGATATTTTGCCTTTTTTGATTTCGCTCAAATTGGTGTCATGCATTATATTTGTCAATTCCTTATTGAGGAATGAGTCGTACAAAATGTATCCTCTTGGCTTAATTTCCTTTCTTCTGATTAACAGCAAGCGTGTGGCTTTGAGTACACGTCGAAATTGCAGCGCATGTTCCAGGACATCGGAGTCAGCAAAGACCTTAACGAGCAGTTCAAGAAGCACCTGCTCAACTCTGAGCCCTTAGACCGTAAGTGTTCTGCTTGTTTGTGTGGATGTCCTAGTGGTGGGGGATATGGCCCAAAAATGCATATCACAGAATGTTTTGCCACATGTTTTATTTTATTTGACTAAAACCACGACAGGAAGCCCAGCAGGGGTTTGGTCTTAAAGGTACAGTAGCGAGCATTTGCATTTGGACACTTCCGGAAGAGAAATGTATGGACCACTGTTCATTTGTTCATAAAGGGTTGGGGTTATCCAATAGGGTTACAGTGTATTTGGAAGCAGTATTTGCTGCACATGTGCACCTTTTTTAAAGATGGTTTCAATGCAATCAGAATACAGAATGCTTGGTACAGTCAGAAATATGTATTATTCCATGAAGCTGTTGTTACAGCTGATCAAATGAATAATACATTATATAAGAAAGAGCTGTTTCATTGTTAATAATGCATAATTTAATTTTATTTCTAAATGTAATTTTAACTTTTAAATTTTAGTATAGACTTACTTACTTCATCGTGGCCCTTACCCCATTGGACTGCTTTGAAGCTCTCTAAAAATGAGTATTTCACTAATACACTGATGGGTGAAAATACGGTTTACGCAAGTAGAATCAAGACTAGTTATTGTTTTCCTTGTGTGTGTGTGTATTGGGCAGTGGACTTCAGCATCCAGGTCCTCAGCTCTGGTTCCTGGCCTTTCCAGCAGTCCTGCACCTTTGCTCTCCCCTCAGAGGTATCAAACTCTAGTTTATATAGATGTTATATTGCAATGCATGGTGCAGTTAAGGGGAGTGTATTCATGTATTTCCTTGTACTCGCTTCTCCGGCCACCTGGTAGCTGGAGCGGAGCTACCAGCGTTTCACAGCGTTCTACGCCAGCCGCCACAGTGGCCGCAAGCTGACATGGCTGTACCACCTCTCCAAGGGGGAGCTGGTCACCAACTGCTTCAAGAACAGATACACACTGCAGGTACACACTCGTCGTGAGTGAACACTAACACTAGCTCAGGAGGTAGAGCAGGTCATCTGTCAACCGGAAGGTTGCTGGTTCGATCCCCCGTTCCTCCTAGCCAAGTGTGGAGGTGTCCCTGAGCAAGACACCTAACCCAAACTGCTCCCCACCAGCTGGCAGTTGCCTTGCATGACATATGTGTATGAATGGGTAAATGTAAGGCACTCATTATAAAGTGTAAAAAAATTTTATAAATGATCTGCATAAAAAATTATAATAATTATTATCATATGAATGCTATTTAAATACAATTTAGTAATGCACTAATATCATCATAGTTAAGTTATTGGTTTTGTATTTTTAAAAACAATATTAATATTGATGTTGAGTGAGTGAAAAAAGCGGAGCATTATAAATGTATCAAATGTATCGATATTTTATCAAACATAATAAAAAATATTAAAAATAAAATAATGTCTAACTGGGGAGTGTATGTGGTCTGATTGGTGGGTCCGTGTCCGTCCAGGCGTCCACGTTCCAGATGGCCATCCTGTTGCAGTACAACACTGAGGATGTCTATACAGTCCAACAACTCACTGACAGCACACACATCAAAATTGTAAGCAAAATCATCCATTCACTGTTTCTGAATACTGCATTGGTGTGTGACTGCATGGGCATGCACATCTGATAAAGTCTTAATTATGCTCTGCCTTTCAGGATATCCTGTCGCAAGTGCTGCAGATCCTGTTGAAGTCCAAACTTCTGGTAGGTCCTTCATGTTATTGACATGGACCCCCATGTAACACCATGACAACCAGCAGGGAACACGTGGCATTGATGATGGATTACGCTAGATGCCGTTTGGATGGTCTACTTGAAATGTATGTCTTGCATATGTTTGCTGGTATTTCAGTGTGAGACAGGACAGTCACTATTGTTAGGACAGTGACTATTGTAGTGTTAGCGGCAATTGTATTGAATAGTACGGTATGTATTGTACTCAAAATTAATCAACAAACCAAAATGTATGGTACTAGCAAGGAGTGTAGAATGGCTTACAAACTCCCATTGGGATTGGCATTTTAATAATCAATTACATTTTATATGACATGTTGCCAAATGCACTGGCTCAGTATTAACAATACTTGATGCTGGAGTGTGATGTGTCACTGTGACACTGTGTCACTGTAAGCTCTGTTAGACTGGCTATGATTAGCTGCTTGTTGGCACCATTCATGCATGTCTCTGTATTTCTCTGTATTTCATGTCTCTGTATTTCTGTGTTCAAGGTGCTGGAAGACGATGATACCAATGTGGACGAGGCAGATTTCAAACCGGACACCTTCATCAAACTCTTCCTCGGTTACAAGAAGTATGTTTTAATCAAACTCTTCCTCGGTTACAAGAAGTACATTTTAATCAAACTCTTCCTAGGTTACAAGAAGTATGTTTTAATCAAACTCTTCCTAGGTTACAAGAAGTATGTTTTAATCAAACTCTTCCTCGGTTACAAGAAGTACGTTTTAATCAAACTCTTCCTCGGTTACAAGAAGTACGTTTTAATCAAACTCTTCCTCGGTTACAAGAAGTATGTTCAAGCCAACTTCCAACGTTTTGATTTTTTTCACCTTC
>OOFB01017230.1:2427-17750 GCA_900323305.1 Trachyrincus murrayi | reverse complement strand
CCACAACCTTTCAGCTGGGAGTCCAGACACCTTAACCACTATCCTGTCCCCACTAATTCCTATACACACACACACACACACACACACACACACACACACACACACACACACACACACACACACACACACACACACACACACACACACACACACACACACACACACACACACACACACACACACAAAACAGTTCCTGTACATGTGTTTACTTCTATTTTTTTTGGTTTCGCCCAATTAGATGTACAGTCTATTTGGATGAAACGGTAAACAGTAACACCAGGATGTTTATGCCAAAAGATCTCACTGCCTGCCTGACACGCAGGCTTTGTTCAAATATAATAACACTGTAGTTTGTTGAAAGGCAGTTCCTTCAGTCCAACTCCCCCGGGCATCGAACAGGGGGCCCGGCGATAAAAGCAATAACGCTGACGAATGAATCCGCTTCTAATCTCCTTTCAGCTGACAGAAATGGCGTAAATGCGATAGAAATCTTGCCAACTTTTTCTCCCATTGGAAATATAAGCCTGAAAGAGATGGGTGTTGGGTGTTAGGGGGAGGGGAGATGGGTGTTGGGTGTTAGGGGGAGGGGAGATGGGTGTTGGGTGTTAGGGGTAGGGGAGGGGGGATGGGTGTTGGGTGTTAGGGGTAGGGGAGGGGAGATGGGTGTTGGGGGTGAGGGGTAGGGGAGGGGAGATGGGTGTTGGGTGTTAGGGGTAGGGGAGGGGAGATGGGTGTTGGGTGTTAGGGGTAGGGGAGGGGAGATGGGTGTTGGGTGTGAGGGGTAGGGGAGGGGAGATGGGTGTGAGGGGTAGGGGAGGGGGGATGGGTGTTGGGTGTGAGGGGTAGGGGAGGGGGGAAATCCGGTGACCGTTTTTGTACTCGTCATGAGAAGATTTAGTTTGTGGCGTTGAAATGGGAGGACCGACACTTTAGGTAAGGCTGGATTCCTCTCAGCTGACACACCGCAAGTTGGTTACTTGTTAATCAGTTGTCAGGGATTGTCATTGTGCTGTGAATATAATTAATCTTTTATCATTCAAGTCAGTTTGAACAAAACATTTGACAACACGTGCAGCATCAGAAGGTAAAAATAACAGACAATAATGCTTTCTATCAATAACATAGACTCATGTGTGAGGAAATCTAAATCTTGTTTTAGTTGCTACAAATGATCGCATACTAAACCTAAAGTCAATGTGAAATGACAAGTTGAGAACGCATCTTACTTCTGAAATATGGTGCATTTCCAAGTAAAAAGTGTCCAGCCTTCTTAATGAGTAGTAGTGGGAACGGAAAGTTACGATATTATTGCTTGAAATTGTAAACCTGCCAGCACGGTTAGCATCATCATAAGCTTTTATCTCCAGAGGAAGTTATGTTGATCATATTTGGATGCTGAACGAGCTAATGAACAATTTGCACTTTTTTGGCATAGCCTACTCTGTTGAACAGGTGAATGATTATAAAGGGCTAATTTCAACGAGGTCCCCTGTTTGCATAACCCGTAGAGTTTTAGTTTAATAATGTGTGATTAAATGTGCCAAAAACGGTTTAGCAGTATCTTTGAGAAGACCCTTGTATAAAGAACGTGGAAACACCTCTATGTGCCAAAAGGTAAGGCTGGCCACTAATTAAATATTATCGTTGATCATACTCACATTGCTCACATAATTTGGACTGTGAAGCTAATATCACGGCCAGTCGCGGCCTACTGGCGGGAATAACGTCATCGCCAACATCCAGGACCATGTGACTATTTTCTTCTGAAACTGACCAGAGAAACTGACTTTGTCACTTGTGACTGATTACCGAACATACTAACCACAGATATTGATTTGTATCTGTTCTTAAAGATCAATGCACATCGCAACCCTGATCCATCCGGAAGAAAACACAAAAATAACAAACATTTTGAGATGACCCAAACCGTTCCATCAACAAGTGGTGAAAAGAATACCAGGTCATTGCATTCTGCATGTATGTACCATTATTTATTTATTTATTTATGTTGTGTACATGCTATGTATATATATATATATATTGTATATATATTATATAATTCTAGTATTTAGTATTCTTATTTCTTATTCTTATACTTGTAAAGAGAGAGTTTGTGAGTAACTGCAGTAACCAATTTCCCTCCGGGGATCAATAAAGTATTTCTGATTCTGATTCTGATTCCTCCCCGCTAACATTTCTTTGTATAATAGACCATTAATCAGCCTTCTTGCGCAATAAATACTAATGAGCAAAGTTAAATTGATTGCTTCCAATTACTCCAAAGAAAATGACGTCGTTCCACGTGTTATTCTCCAAAGCACACATTCCACATAAGTAGAAAAACTGATTTGTTCTCAAACACACCATCTGACGCCGCACAGCTGTGCGCCCGCCCGTCCTATTAATCTATACGACGTCTCTACGTGACGTTAATGTGCGTTTTTAAAAACCATGTTGAGCTAATCTCTGTTTATAGCCTACCCATAGAGAGTAGAGGTTATGACATGCTCTCCAAGGTCGAGATAAATAATCCACTCCCCCCCTCCCCCCTCTAGCCCTCTCCTTACTGCATCCACCTTGACTGGCGGGGGAAGAGGAAGGCCCAGTTCAGGGGAAACGCTGGATAATGGACTGTTGAAAAACTACGTTGAATCTGCAAACCTGACGCTACATGACATGCTAAAAATGCACGCACTCACGGTATTGGATTAAAAAAAATGCACACCAAATGGTTTTTCGCCATGACAATGTCAATTTCCAACAGTGCACACATACTGTATATACTGTATATAGCCATCTTGACTCTTCCCTCACGCTAGGAGCTAAGGTGGAAAGCAAGTGTGGTCAGCCGGGCCTTGAAGATCTTTTGTCCACAAGCGATACACCCCCTGGAAAAAAGGTCTCCACAGTTTAAAGCGAACCCGGAGAATAATCAAACTTATCTCGTCCGTCTCCCCCGCCCTCCCCGTCGTCCCCCGTCCCTCCCCTCTCCATCCTCTTCCCCCTCGTGATGAATGCGGCCAACCGCTAACTCTCTCTCAGGAGGTCTCCTTAAAGTTTCCTTCTGCTGGAGGATAATAGAGGAACGGGGAGGGAGGAGCAACCCCCGACGCTTGCTCCACGCTGGTCTAATGATTAAAGCTCTCCGCACGGCGTCGCCGACTAGCTAATGACCACCCCGGGAGCTATACGTTACAGCGGTAATGGAAACGCCCGCTGCTAGAGCGGAGAGCGCGCGCGCGCTATCGTGGCTAGCAGGTGAGAGCCACGTTAAGCGTGGGCTTTGGGAGAAACTTGGGGCTTAAACACAAACAGTTATATGGAGGAGTGGGAGTGAGGGGTGTGCGTCAAAATTAACTTAAATTAAAATACGATTTTCCGCTGCAGTTGTGTCCTCAACACTAAAAGATATAGAAGAGGCTTAACGCTAACGCTAATGCTAAATAGGTAAAAATAAATAGGTAAGGGTTAGGGTTAGGATTGTGGTTAGGGTTAGGGTTATGTTTTGTAGATTGTACTGCTGGTCTACAGGTCCACTGCGATGGCTCGCTCTCATCATGAATGCACCACCCTTCATGTTGAGTAATAATGAGCTTAGTTCCAAAGTGGATTTTAAATCATATTAAGAATTTGTTCATCTCCGACGGGAAATTAGTGCGTTGTATTTTTCCCCCCTTTTCTTTACTTGACCCATCGAGAAAACGGTGGACCCACCTGGAAAGAAATACACAAAAAGACATGATACACAAAATACACGACACAAAAAATGTAACTAAGTCAGAGAAGCGCAGCCAGAAATAGGCCTGCATGCAAACACACCAGAAGAGGGAGAAAGCGCACTGCATTCAGAGGTAGAGTAAAGTAATGAGTTGAATGTCTCACGGCCACAATAAGTAAACCTGTATCCCTTCTGAACAGGTGCAATTTCACCGGAAATGGAAAAGGGCCCCAGACTCCTCCGGTGCTGAGGCCACACAGGGAAGGAGCCAACATTTAAAAACACTGAATACATTACACTGTCCTACAGAGCCCGTTATCTGCAGCAATAATACCGGCCGGAGTATAGCTATAGAGTCATTACCGCCCAAGTTCACAGCGGAGGGGAATGACATTAAGTCACTGCGGTGTGGAGATTATGCAGGGTTCCGCTTAGTTTGCACCCCTAATTGGCTGTTTGAACGTATCGTTTTAAGTCAATAACACTTTCTTTCTTTTTTCACTCGCCAGACTTGACAGCGTTGACAGGACTTGTGTCCTGCCGTGCCAATTCCTCGAAAAGTTTTTAGTGATGAGGATTCATGACACAAAGTCTCATTAGGCCTACAACAAGCACTACAGTTCTATGCGTTTCATTGTTTAACCCATATTTATATTGCGTGGCTAGCTGAAGATTAGATTTTGGACAGCGCTAAATCATGCGGTGGTTAGCTACAGACAAACCATTCTCAAACACAGTTGGTGATGGTCCGCCGTTCTGTTTTACTTTGAGCACATTATTAGTATTATTCAACATAAGGGGCTGAGTAGCCCGATGAATTTTAAAGTATATGGCTAGTTGATATGTATGGCTTTAAGTCGTTCCAATACATTTTTAACGAGACCCTCATTTATATTCATTGTTTTTCTTTCTTTCTGCTTTTATGTTAATTGTTTGTTATTGTGCTCGTTACTTCTTATACGCGTATATGAATATACACTGCAGTCTTTCAGAGCTCACGTCTCCATAGCGTTGACCTTGGATGAATTATAGAACGGAAGACACGCCTGACGCAGACGCTTGAAAACATACACATAGCGACGTACCGATCCAGACTCTTTGAAGAAACACCACAAGCGCAAGACAGACGTTTGTTTTACCCGTAGTGCAGCACTAGCGTGCAGTTAATTAACCTCTTTAGTGAATTAAGTAAACAATAGTTACAGTTAAAAAGATAACAAAGTGCTATAGGTTGTGTGATTTATTAATTGACCGACATTCTTGCTAGCTTGCTAGCTTTGGCAACAGCTCCGCTCAGGATAAGAAGGCCCTGCAGAGAGTAGTGCGTAACACACTATCGGAACTACACTCCCCACCCTGCAGGACTTATACACCAGGAGGTGCAGAACCAGAGCCTGCAGGATCATGAAGGATCCTCACCACCCCAACAATGGACTGTTCCAGCTGCTGCGGTCAGGCAAGCGCCTCCGTAGTCACGCTGCTATAACAGAGAGACTGAGACGGAGTTTCTTCCCGGAGGCCATCAGGACTGTGAACTCTGACCTCACCAGGGCCCCCACCTAGACCCACACACTCCCCCTCTTATGCACACACACACACACACACACACACACACAGACACACACTCAGGTAATGACTACACATAATTAACATAAACATCTTGAATCTTGAATCTAGCTGCCAGGAGGGAAACGTGAGAATGATGCCATGAGGATACGATACGATAAGGATCATGAACAAGATAGCAGGAATTTAAGACAACTAAGTAGAAAATAAAGATTGTTAGAATATAGAAAGAAGAAAATAAAAAGCATCACCTATTGTCATTTTTTTCTTTCAATAACCATTTTTGAAAATGGCCTAGCAATTTAGACATTTGATTAAATTGAGCTTTGTTTTAATGAAAAATTTAACAACACATATATCTATAAACAAAAGGCATGCGATGTGAAACGTGAGGTTAAGTTATCTTCATATATATCTATATCAGACTATATCATAACAGTGATATAGTCTATACAGGCTTAGACATGTAGCGTAGGCTAGTTATGAAGCTAGCTGCTGTAATGCGGTAGCCGGTCGAGGGAGATGGGGTGTATTTATTAGGCTAGCCTACAAAGGGGCAGATATGTCCACTAAATAAATAATATGCAATGTACAAGCAGCACCGTCCACACAGTGACAAATGCCAAAGTCGCCCATAAAAAACGCTTTTCTTCACAGAGCTTAAGAAAAACAATAGTTTGCACGCTGAAAATGTTGTCAATATTCTGTCAGCTCCAGTTCACCGTGATATTAAGAGAAAAAAAAAGTGTTGTTTCTGTCATGGTGAGAGAGATAGCATGTTTTCCTTCCCATAATAAATATATATTTCTGTCAAGGTGAGGGCGTAAGGGGGATGATATTGCCTGTGGCTACATGCTACAGCCGAGGGGGTGAGATCCAGTAATCTCATTGATCATCCAGTCTATTTGTTGACACACACACACCCACACACACGTCATATGCTGCAGCGAGAAGATACATTGATAAAAAGCTAGGTGTGTGTGTGTGTGTGTGTGTGTGTGTGGTAACTGTTTGACCATGCCAGTAGTTGGAGAGAATGATAAAATAGTTTGACACCCAAAACTATTTATTTTATTTTTATAAATATTTATATAGCAATAATATAGCAACATTTGGTAGACGGATAAATTATAACAGGGACCTGAAGTTAGTTTATCTGACTCAATGTTGGTCTTTTGACTTTATGGACAGGACCGTGAGGACAGGCAGGAACGAGGGTTAAGAAGGAGAGGAAATGAATGCGTGAATACATAAGATGTGTAAATACATATCCACAACAAAGTAATGAACCAACTGTTTAGACATGAGAACAAGCGTAGACTTCTTTATGGCACACCATATATTTCTGTGAAAAAATGCCCAAACATCGTATTTCCACTACGTATGGTCGTAGCAGTTGTACGCATGCGACTCCTCGTGTTTCATTCGAAGCGACACTCTTTCAATTCGCCTTAGGTCCGAATTTTCCATCGCATTATCAAAACTAATACAAGTCTTTCTCCTTTCAAAACCGCTCGACCGTGCTTTCCTGGAGAAAAAAACCCCCAAATGAAATAAGACTCAGCAAATAAGCCAATGTCCTCACAGGCTGGAAGTAGTGTAATTCCCCCTCCCTCACTCCACCCAGGGCCCCTGGTTCAGAGCTATAAGAGACACCGCTATAACTAACCGGGATATTTGATTTGTGGACCCAAAGCTCAAGCTCAACTTTCTTATGTTTTCTTATTTTTTTCTCCCCTCTAGTTTCAATGTCCCTGACCGTTGCTTTCATTTCATTTCCATCCTAAGCTAAGTGAAACTGTGCATCCATCGCGAGTTGTCTAAAGCTTTGCCCCGTTTCTCGTGAACGCAATGAAATTGATTATGTGGGGGGTTTTTTTCCAAGGGAAGGCTGAAAGCGGACTGTTATTATGTATATGGAGAGTCCCAAATTGTATTTTAATTAGGTTATTGTAGGTGCTGGGCCCCACAATAAGGAGCCACAAAGGCTGTGGCCGATCACAATCATGCATAATTGATTCACTTTGAAACGTTGCTTGTTTGTCGTCATTAAAAGGTAACGTCATTAAACGGTAAACTGTTAACTTTGAGTCTAGGAATGCATGCATTCTGACAACAATTTGATACAATCACTAAAAACGTAGGTTCTGTACCGTAATCAATAATATTGGTCTCATCATACTGTAGTATAGTACTGTATTACTATACAATACTAGTATAGTACTGTATTACTATACAATACTATAATATAGTATACACCTAACGTATCCATTTTGATATTTAGCTAAACGTTTTCCAACTGTTAGCCTGGAAAGCAATGCGATCGTAAGAAAAGTAACGCATCGAAACACTATGTCCATTTTCGTTGCAGGCGTGTCTGTACTCTTCGTCTGCTTTTCTGTGTGACTGCTTGTTGGTGGCAGGCTGAACTCACACCTGAAGGGTCCACTGGGTGTCGTTCTGCCGCAGGTCGTCTGGTCCTCCTGCACACTCGCTAGACTAAAACCTCGGGCTTGCAGACATAATTCTGAATATTTCATGTTTTTTTGGATGATATAATGTTTTTCATCGCCTCTTTGTCTTCTGTTTTTCTCACCACGTCGATAGGCGTAGGTTTTTAGTTTTTGACGACTGCCGTTGGGGTTTTGAGACACCAAATCGCTCGGACGGGAATGAATCGGCACTCAGCTCAACGCTTTGCGTTCATCTTGTTGTCCCCCGACACCCCCTCTTATTAAACAAGAAGGCTGTCAGCCCATCAGTCACATTTACATCCGTCTCTAGCGGTTGACGTGACTTCTCACTGCCGCTCCGCTGATGTTACACATTAGTCAGAGATGTTCCAACCCCCTCCCCAAGCTGAACGGTTGTCTCTCTTATTGTCAAACAATAAATGTTATGTGCTCCTCCCCCTTTTCCTGTATAACCTGTGTATCTTCCTTCCCTCTGTTCCTATATAACCTGTGTATCTCCCTTCCCTCTGTTCCTATATAACCTGTGTATCTTTGTGCTCTGAAGACTTATGGGGTACATCTTAGGTGTCTTGTAACTCTTCCCATGATCATGCTTTAGTAAACATCAACTCAATGCCTATCCAGAGGGTCAGACTGAATCTTTTTCAACAGTGACTGTGTGTGTGTGTGTGTGTGTGCGTGTGCGTGTTTAGCACAACATGCGTGTCTCTATGCCAGTTAGTTGTCAGGGCAAATGGGCCAGGCTGTGAGTGCTAGCCTGAGTGCTGCTGATATCAGGCAGAGAGGACTCCATCACCACACACACACACACAACCCCAGGGGGGTGGCTGATAGCCAGAAGACACTTTGTTACAGGGTCCCCAGAACAGCCATAATAGACCACCCACCCCCCCAAAAAAACAAAACACGGAGAGAGTAGAATGAAATTGAATTATATTTTCTATTCCATTCAGCAAGTAGCTTCTATCCAAAGTGGCTTACGGCGAATCCAGAAACATGTTATCAATGAGCAGGTATAGGGGTTAGGCACTCTGTTTAAGCAGCATGCCTACAGGTAAGCCGCGGACATTGTTTGTACCCAGGGCCTTTCTGCTGAGAGTCAAACACCCCCTTCGCTACACTATTGGGGCCCGTTGTGAAGTGTGTTCAGAATAGGATTGTGAATACACATGTTCTGGACCCCGTCTGTCTAACTGTTCTGTTTAAAGTCCACCTGCAGCGAGGTCCACAGCCAGTCTGAATCCCTTCAGGTTTCTAAGAAGCACATCAACACAAATAAATAAGAAATCCAATCAATTCAATCAATTTGTCCGTCATTTGGACAAATCCATTTACCCAAAAAGCAGATTATTATTTGATCTATTAAATCAGACAAGCACGGGTGTTCTGACATCCTTCTTTACTCACGGGACTTTGTTCACCTGGAAAACCCTGCATTGGCCCACCTTAACGCCCGACCCCGTTTCCATGGTGACCAGAGGAGGGGGCGGGGCTTCTGATATTTCTTCCTCACGCGCTTATTTATGACATACGGAAAATGTGAAAAAAATAATCAATAAAAAGAAGGTAGTTCGCTACGATGTGAACTTGTCGGCTGACGAAACGGAAGACAGAGCGAGAGCAAGAGAATAACAAGGATTTAAAAAGCTGAAAGCTATGGTTACGTGGTCGGCGGAGAAAGGACGAGGCGCTGCATTTTGGAAGGCCTTTAAGGGTAAATGTAATAGGAAGAGAGAGGGGAAGTGAGGGAATAAAACGTAAAAGAAAAAGGCGCGAATGAACAAAATGTGAGCCAAAAAAAAAAAAAAGCATGGCCTAGAGAGACGCGATGTAACAAAGTGACCGGCGAACAATGAAGCGTTATGTGTAGCGAGTGTAAATACGTTTTTCCACAAGTGACAAAGAAAGAAAGAGAGCGAGCCTCAGAGAAGAACATGACTTCACCGTGGTGAAAGGAGAGGCCGTACTCAACCTCCCCGGGACAGGAAAGCTTCATGGGGAGGTACATTGTGCAGGCCTTGAGCGTTTTGATTGCCGGGTGAACTAAATGTGTCCTAAGAGAGTGCAAAGTGTAAAACTCTGCTCTATATCACAGCTCCTAGGAGACCCAACTGTAAGCTCTCTCTCGCAGTCTCACAGCACACATGTTGATTAGCCGTCTTTTATGTAGCCGGCTAAGAGCAGCTTACCGCTGGATGTGTTAAGCCCTAGAAATTTGCAGTTGGAATGAGAAGGCTCAAGTTCGGCCAGACTAATAATCAAACCAGATCAGATGGGAAATACCCTTCAGAGCCCAAATGATACGTCTGCGTTCGAGTAGCGGCCGTAAGTGGGCTACACCGTGGATCTACATCACCGGCGTAGCCCAGTGAGGCCGCTAGCACCGTAGCCAGGAATTGGACTTTGGATGGGCCCAGAGAAAATTGTTACATATAAAATTAAAGCTTTCTGATTGGGTGGGCAGATTGCCCAGTACGGCAGACGCATAGCTGTGGGTGGGCCTGAGTGAGATCACCAGATGTCACTGAATTAGTAATCTGTGATCCAGCGGTCCTACTATGTTATAGCAGAACTTCTGACCCAGCAGTCCTACTATGTTATAGCAGAACTCCGCCCCTTTCAGAAACAAAGGGGCGGAGTTACGGCTTGTTTCCTGTTTTGTTGAGATATTCTACCGAAGAGAGTGGATGAAGCTCGGGCCGGCCTCACCTGGTCAGAGTCAGACTGATTAGACTCTGGGGCTGCTGGGTGAGGCTGCACACCTGTGGGGCATCGGCCAATCAAGGCCCACAGGTTAAACCAGACACCAGTACACACTCTCAGGAGGAGCGCTAGCATGTCAGCACGCACCACCACCTGCCCTGAAAAGTCACTTAGATGGCACGTGGCAGGGATTTTAATACATGTATTTCCATAAATGCTGGCAGCGGCGGCATAGAGACCCACGGCGTACCTAAGGTGACTAGTCGACTTCAGTGGGATGATATTCTTCCACACTTAAAGTTACTACTGCTGCCCTAGTTTATCATTTCCTACAGTTGTCAGTCACTGCACCTTAATTTATGCGCCCCCCCCGTTATTCGATATTCATCCCACGTTTCTTGCGCGTTTTCTTGGATCGCTGTGAAATAACGTTTCACAGCGAGAGTTTTTTTTACCAAGAGCAGATTAAAGGGTCGGACGTCAACTTGTTTGCGATGAGGTGGGAGAAAAAAAACAACTAAATCAAAAATAATTTTTTTTGGAAATTGCTGCTCAAGAAAAGATGGCTGTCTTGACAGATGATCAAAGTCATGGCGGCCTGGACGCGACACACACCCGTGCCGTAATGGACAGTGACAAGTGTAAATGGAGTCGCCCCACACCACACACACACACACACACGCATACACACAGTACACACAGCGCACATACTACTACACACATATATGCGACACAAGTGTACTTGCATAGTCATTAAGAAGCAAGCACAGATAAACATGCACAGTGAGTTGTCTTGATGGGTCCTGTGTGTCGCTCTCTGGCAGAAGGAGCTTGTATTACTACTCTATTTTCTCTCTCTCTCTCTCTCTCTCTCTCTCTGTCTCCCTCCCGGTGCAATCAAGATGTCAGTTTGACTGGTTTCCCCCCCCCCGCGCCCAGCTGTGTGCACTATAAACATAATTTGGCAGACAGAGAGCGAAAGGGAGGGAGGGGGATGGAGACAGAGGAGGGGAGGGAGAAAAACAAGAGAAGGGGAGAGAAGAAAAAAACGAGGAACGGTGAGAGGGGGTGGAGAGAGAGAGAGAGAGACATGAAAGAGTGGGGGAGGGAGAGACGGAGAGCGAGAGAGGTAGAGAGACGGAGAGCGAGAGAGGTAGAGAGACGGAGAGCGAGAGAGTCCGGGACAGGTGGGCACACTGACAGACGAGATGTGGGAAGGCAGAAGGAAAGTCGGGGGAGAGGATTGACAGACAGGTGAGTAAGAGTAGAGTATTAAGGTAAACGAGAGCCACAGAAACACAAGGGGGAGAGCAGGGGGAGAGGTGGATGGGGTAGAAGACGGAGCCCAACGTGATGGTGTAATGAGAAAGAAGGAAACAGTACGAATGAAAGGCTGTAAGCTACATAAGGCTGGAGAGGATAAGAAAACGATATATACTTGACATTTAATTAAACAGTGAATCGGTTGCCTTTAGAACATAACAATATTCCTGCCGCTACGACATGAAATAGAATAATATTATGTGCTCTAGGACTAGTGTTTGTTTTGGTTCCTTTCGTGGTCATTAATTTACAGCGGTCTAAACTTTCTAAACTTTCAAACACCACAGAAATTGAACTTCACTGTTTGTAGGATACCGAAATGGCAAATCTGCTGTATTAATTGTTAAATCATACAAAGACAGAGCGGGGAAGGCTGGGTTTTATGTATTATGTACCTTACCTCTGGAACGAGCTACAGCGGAATCTGAAACTTTAATTACTCATCCCTTCGAAGGGACTTTAAAAGTGCCAATAACCGTGTCAATATTTGTGAATGTTTTGATTGATGTGTCTATGCCTCTATAATTGTCTTTGATATTGTATGTATATGTAATTGTTTCAGGTCTCTCTTGCAAAAGAGATTTCAATCTCAACAAGACTTCTTGATAAAAAAAAAAAGGTAAAAAGAAATCGATACACCGACTTGCATTGCAGGACGGTGTATTTTCTATACATACATACATACATACATACATATACAAACGTCAGCAGCAACTATTTCAAAGTCAAAGTCACTCAAAGTCTGAACATAATTAGAGCCTTTTAGCAGGCCTGTATTACGTCGGCATCTGTTCAATGGTTTCAACTGACGTGCCCTCTCATTCGTCGTTGCACGAGTGGTGAATTTAGCTTAACTTATGTGACTTCATATTGGAACTTGATTACCACAAATAAAATAACAACCTTGTGTTCTGGTTTCCATTCCATTCCGCTGTGTTTTGTTTTGCTTTGAATAAAAGTCCTTATTGTTTGTTTGATAACCCCTTTGTGTAACGGCAGTGGCACTATCCAGTCATTTTCTTTTTCGAAGTAGAGAACATTCTAGACCATTAGTCTAGTGTCAGGAATGTCAGGAAAAAAAACAAAGTTTGGCAGCATGTCGAAACCATTAAAGATGATCCAAAAAAAGTCAAACGCAAACTGTGTCAACAGCAGCTGTCATATCATACCACTCGCTGGTTAAAATGATTCTCTCTGTAACGCATCATTCACATGTATTTTACATTTTTAATCAGTCAAACGCTTCTACATTCTCTTTATCGATGGGGGTTTTGTCATGATCGGATGTGAAAAACACGTGTAATCAGACAGAACAGTGCTCTCCGTCTCGACAGAGACCGGCCACTGTTTCATTTCATAGATGTATTATATTAATTAAGGTTAATTAGTTTATTATATAAGGCTAATAGTAGCCTATATTTTCTGTCAAATTGAATGCAGATGCTGACTTGAACGCACTCATTGTCGTCATATTGTGAAAAGTGAATGCACGCTCGCACTTAATTTGATGCTCCTCACAGAATGAACATGACATGGTAGTGAATTGGTATTTTTCTTTTCAGTAAATACCGCATTGGAAAGAAACAAAAGACAGAGATGAAACCAAAAATCTATTCACTCGAATCTGCCGTGGTGTCTCGCCGTAGGTAAAAAGAGTATGATTTAGACATCTAAACTCAACCCTGCAAGTTGCAGGGTCTCAGTTGGGTTTCCCAGCTGTCGAAAAAAATAAGGACCTTAAGGAACACAAAAGGAGAAGAGAGGTTTCTCTTCTACATATAGAGAAGATAGAGTCGGATAAAGAACAAGAATAAGAACACTATGTTTTGAGAGATTAATAAAAGGGGGAGAATGTCATGGGCAAAGCAAAGTTCCATAATATTGTTAATGTCAACTTGGTCAATCCTAGTATCCACTGTTGGGAACGATTAGCTTACATTTTCTGTGATGACAAATCCAACAAATAGGACAAATCATTTGGACGTTCTCGATTTGACCTACAGTCCAGGAACTAAAGCCATTGGCAATCGGCGGTAAATGCGGACACACAATCTCACCATAAACCTCCTGGCGTCCAAGAGTCGGCCACAAACAGTTTGAGGGACAATTAACGCCTCGGCAAAGGGAAGCAAGCAATTTCATGACCCATAAAACTTCGCCAAAGTCAAGAAGTCTTCATGGCCCGGTGGTAATATGAGAGGGAAATTAGCTCAACATCTATATTCTAATAGCTGGACGGATCAACGCCACGGTTCATGTTGTACGGCTAACAGCGGGAAGTTGTGATGATGCGAAGGAAAAAAGCCAAATTGAACTCGGTGCGTCTACTTTTTACCCAATCGTTTTTGGTTGGTGAAGCTTTATTCTAGGCCTATTTATATCTTTATTTAGTGAAAAACAAATTCCAAACTTGATCATGTGCCCTCATACCTGAACGTTGTCACTCAGACTACTTTGTCAGTTAAATATTGCAGTGTGGGAGGAGCCAATAGTGTTTCATATACAATCCAACCAATCAGAAACAGTGGTCAAGAAGGCAAGAATATCATCCGTGTTTAAGCTGACCGTATTTGACCGTTATTTATATATATATTCCTGCGTTTTAACAATGCACACAAGCAAGCTAATTTAAACTAAAGAATACTAAAGTAATAAGAAAATTGGAAAATAACATAAAAAAGGAGGAAAGGAATCTATTCTTCAACTTCAACGACAAATCATTCTCAGTAAACCATATAGCCCTATTACTGGCGTTTTCAAAATGGCATTAAAAAAAATACATAATGGTATTCATTATTCCCAAGGGGAAATTTCATTATGTCAATTACCAATGATATGAAAAAACGTCCATAATTGGAAGCCAACACAATTTCAAATATATTTCCAGTCATACGTTATCATTTACTCAGCATAGAGCAAACAATTTAAATCAGAACCAGTCTGCGCTCAGCTGTTACAGACGGCAGATTCAATATTATATTGATTGTATGAAGTGAACAAAAGGACTGTAGACAGACATAACATGTAGACATGCATGCATGAAAATAAAAGTAAAGTTATTATCGCCAATAAATTGCGACCCACTCATGGGTCTGAAAAAACCACTGCTCTAGACCCAACAAAAGTCAGACTTCTGAGCAGAGTAACACTGCTGCTAAGTATAAACACTAATGGCCGTAACTTAAATGCTAATAAACCAACAAAGCAGATTTCCCACAATGGTTTCATAATGAAGCTGGCTATAATACATAGGAGTTAATCAGTCATTATGATGCATTACAGTGTCAATGGTTTTGTACATGCAGGGGGTCAAGTGATACATCTCAAACAATTCTCATAATTTATTTAGTTTGTTGGATATGTGCATTCCTTTCCTTGTATTGTTCCCACGCTTTTCTCTCTCTCTCTCTCTCTCTCTCTCTCTCTCTCTCTCTCTCTCTCTCTCTCTCCCAGTGTTTGTAGGCAGCGCTCTCCCACACATTGTGATCAGTAAGTGTGTGTAATGAACTGGTTGGGTTTAATTAGTGAGATGGGAAGCA
>OOFB01017228.1:15646-27169 GCA_900323305.1 Trachyrincus murrayi | reverse complement strand
CGGGATCTACCGGCTGTCTGGGGTCACCTCCAACATCCAGCGTCTCAGGTACTACTGACTGAATGGGAAGGATACGCCTCTAGCTACAGATACCTTCTAGATCAGGGGTTCCTCAGGTACTGACTGAATGGGAAGGATACGCCTCTAGCTACAGATACCTTCTAGATCAGGGGTTCCTCAGGTACTGACTGAATGGGAAGGATACGCCTCTAGCTACAGATACCTTCTAGATCATGTTGTGACATTTTGTGGGATTTACATATTCTTGACAGATAGAGAAAGTGGAGTGAGCACTGAGCAGAAATGTCAATTAGCCTGCAAAAAGTCAGTAATGTGTGTACATGTACAATATGTGTACAGTGGAGGGCAACTAGGGAACTAATATGAGACTATGAGAAAGAAAGTTGGACCATTGACGAGAAAGAAAGTTGGACCATTGACGTCATCTTTCCGAATCGGACCAACGGAGAACGCAAATACCGGACCTATCGATGGTCCAACTTTTCTGTGATTTTTCCATGGAAACAGAGTTGATGTGACAACACGCATGAAGCAGAACTCTCTATTATTACAAAATAGCAGAGCGTGATGGTTCACCTTAAGCTTAGATTAGTTGCTGTGCCTGGGGGTTCGCGGTGTGCCTTAGTGTCCCAAAAAGGTTGCAAATGAACTGTTCTAGATGCTAGTTATAGAGAGAGAGAGAGAGAGAGAGAGAGAGACAGAGAGAAGGGGTGGGGGTGATAAGAAACAACACGTTTTGTATCTGATAAAATAATCTCCAGTGTAACAAGGGGAGCTTTTCCTCCTGCTCTTTCTGAGGACTTGGGGTTACTTCTTGTTGACTAATGAGGACCTGTGGGGCTCTGGTGGTTGTGGTGATAAGGCTGGAATAGGCCTCGTAATGTTGAAGCTAAATCAAGGGTCATATTTGAAAATAATGTATATTACATAAATGCAATACTGTGATATACTGAATGATATACTGTACTTGTAGTGACTATTCACTAAGTTCAAAGTTAACTCGTACTTCATCTGTGTGTGTGTGTGTGTGTGTGTGTGTGTGTGTGTGTGCGTGCGTGTATGTATGTGTGTGTGTGTATATGTGTTTTTGTGTCTCTGTCTGTGCATGTACGTCTGTGTGTGCATGTGCGTGCCTGTGTGTCCACTTGTGTGCCCAGGCAGGAGTTCAGCAGTGATTCTTGCCCTGACCTCACGAAGGAGTTGTACCTGCAGGACATCCACTGTGTGGGCTCCTTATGCAAGCTCTACTTCAGAGAGCTGCCCAACCCCCTGCTCACCTATGAGCTCTACAACCAGTTCACCGTATGTCCTCACTTTAACCTCACCATCACACTGTGGAGTGTGTGTTGTTGGTCACCTGGCCAGGGTCAGACTGGTTAGACTCTGGGGCTGGGTGAGGCTGCACACCTGTGGCCAATCAAGGCCCACAGGCTAAACCAGCCATCACCACACACACTCAGGAGGAGCGCTAGCATGTCAGCACGTACGACCTGCTCTGCCTGCTTAAACCATTCTCAAACTCTGCAATAAACTGGTTTAATCATCATCATCATCATTATCTGCCTGTGTCCTGCTGTTGGAGGAGCTGGGTCAACTGCTACACACACACATTCACTGATACACCTATGAGCTAATACATCTAAGGGTTTATTCATTATTTTCAAGTGTCATGTTATTACACAAATTATTACTGTTGAAGCAGATGTGTATTTACTGAATTATTTTGTTGACTTTTCATACTGATGTGTGCTGCTGTTACGGTATTACAGTCTCTCTCTCTCTCTCTCTCTTCTCTCTCTCTCTCTCTCTCTCTCTCTCTCTCTCTCTATTTACAGTAAGAAATTGATAGATACTTTTATCCAAAGCATCTTACAGTACCATGAGTGCATACACTCATGACACTGTGCTAACCGTGCTATCCCTGACAGCTCTAACAGCTGAGCTAAACAGCGCTAACAGCTAACCCTGACAGCGCTAACAGCTGAGCTAAACAGCGCTAACAGTTGAGCTAACACAGTAATACTTCAGCTGTATGTTGTTGTTCCCTACAGGAGGCGGCTCGTGTTCAGGGTCTGCAGGAGAAGCTGGAGCACATCCAGCGGGTCATCAAGGAGCTCCCCGTCTCCCACTTCAGGTGAGCTCACCTGGGGGCCACTCGGTGCCTCGACCCGCTAAGGCGCTAACCACGTAGGCAGCGCGCCTTGCAGTGGTCCGACGCTACATGTCATTCCCTCTCTCTCTCTCTCTCTCTCTCTCTCAACCCTCGTCTCTGTCCTGACCATAAGAAGAAATAAAAGCAAACCGCCCCTTCAGCCCTGTCCAAATACCACCCCTTTTAACCAGTACCAGCATTCAGAGTGTAAACCCTTCATAATACACCTCCTGTTTTCCTATCCTTGTCAGGACCCTGGAGTACCTGACAAAGCATCTGTCACACCTGGCCACCTTGAGCAGCCAGACCAATATGCACACGCGCAACCTGGCGTTGGTGTGGGCTCCCAACCTCCTCAGGTGAGATAGGCTATAGTCGGAGACTTGATAGAGCAAGGCATGGTTAGGGGTTTGATTCCCACTGGGGCCACCCCTGCTAAGAGTATATGTGCCCATGGCATTTAAGATGCTTTGGGTAAAAGCGTCCATCAAATGACTCTTATTTTCCTATCTCCCAACAATAGAGAACAAACCAAATTCACCACGTGAAGGAAATCCACCCGTGTAACACAGCGTGTTTCGAACCTTCTCCTCTAAAATATCAATAGCTGAATAGCTGAGAGTCGAATCTATGCAGGAAAGATTTGTATACACATTGTGATTGAAATCAGATGCTGTTTAGCCATCGGATCATTTGCAGTTATCGTTAGCCAATGTCTGTAAAGAAGAGCTTTTAATTTATTTAAACCCCCCCCAGGTGTAAAGACATCGATGCGTCTGCGTGCAGCGGGGACCAGGCGTTCCAGGAGGTGCGCGTGCAGCAGGCGGTGGTGGAGTTCATTCTGAACCACACAGAGCAGATCTTCAACCACGGCACCGGCCTCTGCAAGGCCAAAGAAGGTCCGCCTCCGCTAACTAAGAAAATGAACTGACGCCGTTCTCAAAAGTATTTATATAAGTTATGTCCCTGTGACGTTGTTCCAGGGTTGAGTTTTGCGTGCGGGGAGAAGTACGCCACGCTGCCCCTCAGCGGAGGCCAGTGTGGTCCCATGAAGCTGATGAGTCTGGAGGAGGCTCAGGCCCGCTCCCTCGGCCCAAACCACCCGGTCCACCGCGAGCGCCAGCGTGAGAACAGCCTGCCCGACACCAGCACCGCCACGCTCTACCACACCGTCCTAGACATCTCCGACAGCAAGTAAGACACCGGGGGGACGGGATGGTGTCGTGGGCGAGGGTGAAATGTACTCCCGGACTAAATGTTCTGGGTCTGCAGTCCACCCGTGTGCACGGTTGAGCAAGATGCCTTTGGCCTCTTTGTATAAGCGTCCGCTACGTGTAGTAACTAGTAATAGCAGCTATACCATGGTTGTTTATGGGTCATGATGCTTCCTTCTGAAGCCTTCTTAGGAGGTTAGGAGGTGTTGTATGATGTGGGCCTGTGAAGCCCTTTGAGACTGTATCTATGATTCTGGGCTATACAAATACATGACACTAAAAGTGCCGAATGTCCGTTCTTTAGGAGGAAATTGTCTGGGAAATCGAAGAAGTGGAAATCCATCTTCAACCTGGGGAGGTCTGTGAACGACTCCAAGGGCAAACTGAGCCGGAATGGCAGCGTGTTCATCAGAGGACCAAACACAGGTAACATCTCACCTTATCCACAGGGTGAAACCACAACAGTACAACATCCAACTGTTCTATACGCTCTATACGGCCATCCTCTTGTTAAGGTGGGCAGGGCACTGTAGAGGCTAGGGTGTTCGACTCCCAGCACAAAGGTACTGGTTTCGATCCGCAACCCAGCTCCTTGAGCAAGATGCCCTCACCCCTACCTGCGCCTTAATGACCCGTCTCTGTACTGTCTAACCCCTACCTGCTCCTCAAAGACCTGTCTCTGTACTGTCTAACCCCTACCTGCTCCTCAAACACCTGTCTCTGTACTGTCTAACCCCTACCTGCTCCTTTATGACCTGTCTCTGTATTCACTGTCTAACCCCTACCTGCTCCTTAATGACCTGTCTCTGTACTGTCTAACCCCTACCTGCTCCTTAATGACCTGTCTCTGTACTGTCTAACCCCTACCTGCTCCTTAATGACCTGTCTCTGTACTGTCTAACCCCTACCTGCTCCTCAATGACATGTATCTGAATTCACTGTAAGTCGCTCAGGGTAAAGGGTGTAAATATCAAGGTCAAGCCCATCATTATGGTATATAAATATGTGGAGATTGTTGCTTATCCACAAAACAGGTTAGACGCGACCTGGAATGTTGTCAGGTGTCAGCGGTCCTTGTTGAAGAAAACTCCATTCTGACAGGCTACACCAGTATTAGGAATACTGTGTGTTTAATGAAAGCATGCCCGTGGGAACTTGGGAAGATACACAGCTATAAGCTCAGGGTGGATAACCTAGAATCCTCTAAGCGCAAGGCTAAACCACAAGTAGTAGTTGTAGTATAAAGATGGAAAACACCAACAGTGATTGGAGGAGCAGTAGACCAAAGAACCATGTAGGCACGGGGCTGAGGATGCTGGTTGTAAAGCCACAAGGGTCAAGGGTCTCAGGGTAGGAAGGGAGCACCAACAATGGGCAAATGGTGAACGAATACAAAGACCATACAGTTAACATGTGATACAGATTTAGACGTAATAAATGAAGATCATGAGTGAGATCATGAGATCATGGGAATTGACCAAATACTTTCTTCTAAAGTCATCCAAACAATGTTACCATTGATTCTGTCTATTCACAAATATTACCAATACATGTTTTATATTGCTGTATCTTTCATTTAGGATATATTTCCCCTTCCCAGAATGCATAGAGTGGAACAGTGACAGAGGAAGGTCTCTGTAAGTATTGTTTTCTGTTGTGTTATTAATAAAGTTTGATTGTATTATTTCACAGACAAGGCAGCTCTCCGGCCAGCCAGGAGCATGGACTCGTTGTGCTCTCTACAAATGGGTAAGATATTAAAAAATGTGTTTAAAATCATGTATGTAATTCATGTATGTACTCTCCTATATACTCACACTACGCTTTACGACTAGTTGTAGTTTTGCCTTCGCCACAAATGAAACTGTACATGTATATTTATCGTATTTACTTCTTTCTGGCAGGGCTGAGATATTTGTTCATTTGATTTAACCCTAATTTGCTTTTTAAATTGAGAAACTTTTCCGAACGCGGTAGACGACGACCTAACAGGAAGCCCGCCCCCCCGCGGGGCCAACGGTGCCTTGAACCCGGACGCCAAATCTCGGACGCTGGGCTCGGACTCTCTGTACGACCTGAGAGAGGAGGACCAGCGGTGGGACTTCAAAGGCAAGACGACCCCGACGGGCGCCACAGGCGGGCGCTCCAGTCCGGCGACCAATCGGAGAGAGGCTGCCGGCTCCTCCTCGCCACCTCAGAAGACGCTTCCGGAGCAGCTTAAGGTGTTCAAAGGGGATGACCTCGCCGGTTTCAAACCCACGTCTCCCAAGAACCGGAGGATGTTATACTCGGGCTCCACCCACCACCACCACCACGGCACGTCCAAGCCCTCCTTCCCGGGAAGTCTGTTCCCGCTGGAGTCCTCCTCGCCGCGGCACCAGCGCAAGGCCGTCAACATCTCCGAACCCTTCGCCGTGTCGGTGCCGCTGCGCGTCTCGGCGGTCATCAGCTCCAACAGCACGCCGTGTGGCGCCCACGTCAAGGACAAGACCGGCGCCACCGCGGGGGCCATCAAACCCGTGCTGGGAGAGGGCAGCAGCAGCAGCAACAGCAGTAGCAGCAGCTCCAGCGTATCCTCATCGCTGCTACAGCTGGAAACAGACGGCCGGGGGAAACAAGCGGGGGATGTCCCGGAACGGATGACCTCTGAACTCACCTCAGCAGGTAGGGTGATGTTTCTGCTACAGTTGATTATACTCAGACTGCAACACATTCCGGGGTAGTACCGCTACGAGCCAGGAGGTGGTGCTCAAGGCACTGTAAGTCAGTCTGCCAAGAAAGTCAACACATCATTTTTGCTGTGGTTCACTGTACTGACTCTTCTGGTGATTATTTCCATGATGCATTGCTTTTGCGCAGATCCTCTCTTCCTCCTCTTAGCGCACGCCTAGCCATCTCATCTGTAGCCTACATAGATTTTACTTCAAACATCTTTAAACAGCTCATGCTATACAGTCCATACAGTTGATCCTGGTCCCGTTTACATTATCACTCTCTGATGTGATGCGTTTGAACGCTTTCATTTTCAGATCAAATTCTCCTCCTCCTGCATTCTCTGGTCTCCTCTTTATATCATGATATGACATATTATGATATGATATGAGAGATTAAGATAAGATTAGATAGTACTTTATTGAACCCAGTCGAACAATTTAGGAAATATCATTATAAATATTATATTACATTATTGATAGGTCACTCAAATCCTCATATAGCTGATTGTTTTACAAAGTACTGTTTGGAGAATCACTGAATATTTATATATTCATATATAAATAATATATATTTCATATCTGTAGCTCCCAATGAAAGAGCAGCACAAGCTGGTGGAGAAGGGAAGGGTCTTTCTAGACTGGAATGTTCTGGAGAACATGTGACATCATCTCCTGGGAAACTGGTAATCTTTCTGTTTTTCAAATAAGAAAATTACATTTTAATTGTATTTATCTCATGCTGTACCATTATATAAGTAATGCTAATATTGATAACAGGTGGTTTTTCCATTATCAGTATATATAGTTGTGTTCATCGTGACAATAATGGTTAGAATTATTAATTGGTATTATGCTTATTATAATTGATCATTACCCCTTATCATTTTGAGTCTATGTGGTCTGTTGATCAAGATAAATATACATCAAGCACTTAGATTAGATTAGATAAACTTAGATAAAAGTACTTTTTTTCCTCATTTGGCTAATATTCGATCAATGAATGTGTCATCTTAATATCTTCCAGGACAAGGGATCTTCTACCACCGTGCTGTGGTCAGAGCTGCACCATGAACTGAAGATCACAGAGCCTGAGCTGGACCTCCTAGATAAAACCTTCAAGCCCATCTTCTGTCCCGAGGGCTCCTATGACCTCTCTTCCAAGAGCTCCTCTCAGAGCTCCAGTGAAGACCTGAAGACCAAGTTTGGACGAGGAGGACAGTCCCAGAGAAGCTCCAGCTCACCCACTCTCTCTGTGTTCCAGGGCGGTCCAAAAGCTTCCACTGTCGCTTTGACCGATCTCCTCACATCTTCTGGACCCAACCGCGTCAGGAAGCAAGCCTCAGAGTCTGACATCTTGCTTCCCTTCTACCAAAACATGGACTTTGCGGTCGGAGATAAAAAGCTGAACCCTTTTCCTTGTGCTACTTCAAAAGACGAGAAGGAGAGCAAACTACACACAGCCTCGATGGTCAAGTCTACGAGCTTGGATACGTCTACTGATTTCAAACCCTGGCAGGTTCTCTCTGGGAACAAAAGTTTAGATTTCGCTCAAACCAATCTTGTTGAAAAACCAGTGCCTCCAGTGGATGACACCGGGGGCGGGAGATTCTTAGAAGGAGCTAATAAAGATGTAGTGGAAATAGAGACGTATGAAAATCACAAACCATCAGAGGAGGTTTTGGTGGAAACCACTTCCACCAAGACTTTATCTGAGGCCAGACAGGAACCCCTGGTAGAGGTTCAAAAAGCTGCAACATCTTCCAAATGTTTGGTGGACAGACCAAAGATACCATCTGAAGGTGGAAAGGAGCACCTAACAGAGGTTCAGAAATCTGCAACATCTTCTAAATGTTTGGTGGACAGACCCAGGACTTCCTCTGAAGGTGGACAGAAACCCCTGGCCCAGATTCTGAGACCAGGGATATCATCCATACGTTTGGAGGACAGACCCAAGACTCTGATGTTCCACCGCCTGGATGAAGACGAGGCGGGACACTCAGAGGAGTTGGACCAGGTGGAGTCCTGGGATGAGCTGAGCTCTGGCTCCAGACAGTGGGTGACCAGTCCGCTCCACACACCAGAAATAGAAGATCTGCTTTGCAGCCACCTGCTGCTTGCCCCACCGCCCTCCACAGTGAGCTCAGAGGACGGGGGAGGAGGAGGAGGAACTTCCTCTCATCCACTGAATATGAACAAGCCGTCCCCTGCGAGCGATGGCACACCGTCAGGAACCCACCTCTCTCAGGGTCGGGGGAACGCCGAGGAACCCGAGGAACCCAAAGTGCCTCGTTTCCAACTGTCACTCCCCAGGACGAACGGAAGCGGCCACAACGCCGCAGCACCGCAGACGGGTAAATGCGCCTCCGCAATAAAACCAAAGAACGGCAATGGTAGCGGTAACCCGTCGTCGCAGCGATTCCGCAGGCAGATGTCCCAGGAGGCGTGTCCTTCTGCCGCCACAAAAGAGGAAGGCTCGGCGTCCAAACACGCTCGGCCGTGTTCGCTAAACCTGGACTTGGTGGGGCGTCGCTGCATCCGAGACATCTCCAATCAGCAGCAGAGCCATAACCTCCAGGAGCTGACCCCCTGCCACCGAGGCCCGCTCCCCCACCGGCCCGTAGACAATGGACCGGAGACCCTGGAACTGGAGCTCTTCCTGAACAACAGCCACGCCCCGCTGCGGAGGAACTCCGCCCCCGTCAGCGTGTCGTCGGTGCGCACCGCCTTCATGATCAAGACGAGCCAGGCTAAGGCCGTGCCCGTCATCCCGCCCAAGGTGCAGTACACGCAGATCCCTCACTCGCGTCAAGACAACGACGTCCACAGCGTGGCCCGCGAACAGGAAAACCAAAACCCCCAAAGAACGAACACACAGGAGCAGACCCCGGTGCTGGCTCCGCCCACGGCCCAGACGACGTCGGCGGCAACGACGACCGGGGCGCCAAAGAAGGAGGAACTAGAGAACAAGAAGCCTGTGCTGAGACACCAGAAAAACGGTCCCACACAGAAGCCCCAGGAACCCCCCCAGGAGGCCAAGAACAGACCCGCTCCGGACCCAGAACCACAGGTCACGATGCGGAAGCCCGCAGCCGCCACTGCCCCTCCCGCGGACGCTGACGTTTTCCTGGATTGCCCACACCCCAACCGCCCCAATATCCTCCAGAGACCCTCCTTCAGGAACCGGCAGAGGCCCCAGAGTCTGATCCTGCTCAGCCCGCCCTTCCCCATCATGGACTACCCGCCGCTGGACGACAGCAAGCTGGTGCTCTCCGCCAAGAGGAGTCTCAATGATGCCACGTCCCTGGCCAGGCGGGAGGAGGCGACCACCGCGGGAGTGAACCTCCGCAAGACCCCGGCGGACGGCAAGGGGCTCCAGAACAAGATGACCATCCCCAAGAGCGGCCAGCGGCTGGAGACGTCCACCAGCTGCTTCTACCAGCCCCAGAGACGCTCCATGATATTCGAGAGCCGGACCCAGCGACAGATCGAGTGACTCATCTCAGCGCCATCACCCCCGCACATCAACAACACATCACTGGATTTTTTTTAATGACGCCGTGTATTTAATGAGTCAATTAGCTGGTCATTAGCGTGGCGGTGTTGGTCGCCCCGGGAAAACGGACATAATCGTTAATAGTTACAGTTGTTTAGAAGGATGACGTACTCGTGGAACTCGTTGAGGAATCGGAGGTAATCGAAAGGTCTTCGCAAATGAGCGCTAAAAGGTATAAATTGTGATTATGGAACGTTATATAAGGAATGACACAAAACATGACAACCAGTTTAATGGTATCCCAAGAGTTAAAGTGGGGGGTGAAATTACATCTAGGAAAGTGGATATATAGGATGATAGATTGTAAAAGACGAACGGCTGTTTCCTTTTTCAGATTTCCTCTTGTAACTGACTTCATATGTACAATAATAGCATCTGTACCGACCCCTTTTCATAGCTGTAACTGAAATGTATTCTGTGGACAATTTATTCTGATATATATTCAGATATCGCTGACGTCCGTTTCATTGAGACCAGAATAGACTACTTTAAAATTGAATCGTTTTCATATCAATATGTTACTGGTATCATGAGTTGTATGTTGTACATATAGCTGAAGTGAATATGCCCCACTGCATTGCCATGCGTTAAATAAAGGGAAAGAGTCGTGCCTTTTGATTCTACTGTAGTCTGTCCCCTTAGTTTTTATTTATTCTTTTACTATTTTACAGAACAGGGACTGAGGTGACTAATTGTGTCAATGATAAGATGGGCATATTTCAATATTTAAAAGACAAATCCTTTGCATTTGTTTAATCTCAACAACATACTGGAGTTATATTGTAACTTATATTATGACTAAAGTTAATTTTATTTTTTATTCTTACTCTGTCAATTCTGTCGTTGTCTTCTTATTTTATTAGAAGTATGGTGGATTTAACTGAATTTAAATGGACAAAGATAGCTTTGATGCCCTCAAACTATTGACATTGTTGTGAATAACTTCCTGTGTCTACTTTACTGAAAGGCTGACTTGTCGGAAAATACAAGAGAGCAATTTGTATAGATTTATGTTCTCGGTGTCTGTGAGTGAGATCGTCATCCTCAAACCAACTGACATGTTTTGTGCGCTTGTAACATAACCTGAAATGATGTGCCACAAGACACAAGCACACGTCTGCTTCTTACTGTACAACAGAAACATGATGAAAGTGTAAATATAGCCCATATTTTGAAGACACGAGAGAGGAAACATCACTTGTGTGTATTGACGGGTGCAGACACATCAGAGAAGTGAATATCGTATTGATTTAGTCACATGCTTATCAGATGTTGTCCACGGGGGAAACTTCACACCAAATCACAGCTAAAGCTCGACTGTCGTCTAATATTATAAAGGCCAGCCATAATTTGTTCTCGAAACGTAGGACGAATATTAAAAGTGTTAATATATTAGTCTTACATGTCAACTCGTGGCTTGTTTTTTTGTTTTTAAAATACATTTTGTCTTAAATTGGAAAAACAAATTCCTTATTTGACAGTAAAGAGAGAATGTGTTTGTATATGGAAGTCTTAAACGCAATCAATAATTGTTTTAATTGATGTTATATTGTTTTCTTTTGTATTGTTTTATGAGAACAGGTATTCCTCTCTGTGGATATTATCTGTCAATAAAAATATATATATTTACATTGTTGTGTAGCTGTATATTTGTTATCTGGCATCCAGGTCATAACTATAAATAGAGATGAACCACAACAACAATACAACAGAAAGGAAAACAACAGCTCTTATCTAAACTATGTTCTGCTGCATGAGGCTGCTAACACACACACACACACACACACACACACACGCGCGCACACACACACACACACACACACACACACACACACAGAGAGTGAAAGTGAAGGCCTTAGTCACATTTAT
>OOFB01017220.1:16481-29350 GCA_900323305.1 Trachyrincus murrayi | reverse complement strand
TGGCTTTTAGTGAAAAGGCCTCTGGTGAAAAGTCAACCGATGGGCTTATATACATACATACATACATACATACACATACACATACACACACACACACACACACACACATCCACATCCACACACATGCACCACACACACACACACACCCACAAACGCACATTCACATGCATGCACACACACAAATGCACACACCCCCACACACATTGACGCACACCGACTGACTCACAACTGACCAAACCACTTTTTATTGTTTTTATATTGTCACGTTCATTCGGATAGCACTCGATGCACGATATTTCAGTGAGTCACACAGGGCTGCAAATCATCCCTGCTACGGGTGGCTCGGAGTGCAGTGTGTGTGTGTGTGTGTGTTAAAGTTAAATAAATAAGTCACTAGTCACGGCCTAACCCGACTCACACCTTTCTACCCCCAGATTTCCAAAGAACTGATCAACTTCTATGACTCGGCGTACATCAAGGCCGTGGATGTGACCGGCTCCCCCAGCAAAGAGGATGCCATTAAAGTGCTCCATGTCTTCCACACTACGGTAGGCCTAGGTCGTCACGCTGGGACACTTCTCTCTTCTAGTCTATAGCTTTGATCCTGTAGTCGTATGCATAACCAATATGCATTAATGCGTCACTATAGACTGTAATGTTCATATGACATGTTTTTAATGAACAGTGTGTGTGTGTGAGGAACATTAATAATACATCTCTACTCTTGTTTCCCCGCCTTAGCTTGACTGCTGTGGTAAGGGAGACGACGGTCCTCTCTTCAAACAAGTCACAGGCACCATGTGTCCTAACTTGACCCCGGAGGATCTCCTCGTATCGCAAGTATATAAAAACCTATACCAACGCATTGGATACTAGATGATGAATGATATTCTGTGAAGGATGATATGCCATATGAAGGCTAGAAACATACCAAAACCACTGTTGAAAACAATATGTCAGCTTGAAACCACCTTTTAATTTCTTTTTTTTTTAAACATCTCATCTCAAAACCACAATTTCTTTAGAATATATGAACTGGAAAACACCTTTAATTCCCATATTTTTTTTAGAACGTCGTCATCTCAAAGCCAATTTCGACATCAATGCTTGTTTAGACCGCAGTGCAACGGAGAAGCTGGGTGTGTACGTGTGACACAACAACACCCAAACAACTGTGTTGTCTCCTTGTTCTCCCAACCCAGAGCTGCCACGTCAAACTGATCGAGCTGTTCTCCGAGAAGCTCTACGTCATCGGCCTGGCGGCGCTGGCGGTGGCTGTCATCATGGTGGGTGTTAACCGCCGTGACTTTGTGACTTCATATCCATATCCGTTCTCAGTGCCACAGCACACACGTGACATCAACGCCTCGGCTAATTGGCTGTAGTTGTCGATTGATTGATCGATATCAGCTGTTGTGTCAAGTCCATTGTATTTGCATAGCCCTTAATCACGGGTTACAGTCTCAAAGGGCCTCACGGCCACGTTATACAACCCCCCCCCCCCCTCCCCTAACCGCCCTAAAGGGAAAGGAAAAACTCATGTACACCCTCATGCATCTGCAATCACCTGCTTCAACCTGAATGGAATGGTATTCCATTCAGGTTTCACACCATACTACCATGCATACTATTCTGCTGATGTTTATTAAGACCATAAATGGTCTTAATCCTGTGGCGCTGTTGTAATGAAAGGTAACGCAATGCTTTTCTCTCCCCGGTCCAGATTTTCGAGATGATCTTCACTATGGTGCTGTGCTGTGGAATCCGCAACAGCCCCCCGTACTAGGACTCTGATCGGACGGGCCGTGAAAGAGTCCAGAGAGAGCTAGAAAAAGACCTCTGTGTAAAGGGATGTCCTCTTTGTTCTTCATTCAAAACGTTGGAACAGTATCATGATATAACAGCTTTTAATACTGTTGATATTATCTAAAACATATGACGTACAATTGCGTCCCTCTACCCCCTTATTATTTAAGATTTTCTTTCATCACATTTCTTGTTTTTTTTTTCTTGGACAGGGGGAAGGTTGGGGGATCTATATTTGATGTGCTATTTTTCCGAAGCTATTCAATTGTTGAAGAAATAGCACTAAATAATAGAGAGGTTATAGTAAGTGTAATATTTTGTTGTTTAATAGCCCTGCATATGTAAAGCTTAAATAGTAGTTGTGCAGTGTGTTGCGTTATTTTATTTTTCTGAAGAGACGTTCAGACAATGTTTATAATTAGTATTTTATGTAGGATTTTTCATAGATTGATGCTCTTGTGTGAGGACACTTTTTCCAACTTCTTATTATGAAACAATCTGCTTAAATACTGCTAGGCCTAATACATTTTGTATTTTCTCTTGTACATTTTCAGTTTTTTGTTCTCTGGGACAGCTGGCTCATTATACCGTTGTACTGATGAATAAACACAGTTTAATAAGGAGTAAACTGTAGGTCATATTCCTAAAATGTTTGTTGAGTTTCCTCCCAATGTCAAGTATGGCTTATAGTCTAATTATCTTTCGGATTTTGGATCTAGAGTAGACCAACCAAACTCTTTCAATCAGTGTGCTACTTAAAATGGATTTTAAATAATCCACTATGAGCAATCAATTGTAAAATGTAATGTTCATTCAATCCTAAAAAATATTCCAGTTCCCATTTCCCAGATGAAGATCTTTTATACATTATATGCAATTCTATATTCCACCACAAGGTGGCAGGGTGAGCACGGGACTAACACAAAATCGTACCATTTTGGTGAAACAGTGGTTCCCTTTTCATCTACCCCATAAGTGTCACAAGACTGGAAATCGAGGTTACTCCATCTAAACACTTCCATCACCTTTTTAAATAAATTGATAAGAAAAAGCTAATTTTGAGTCCTCCCATATGTGCCCTTGCGTGCTAAACTGTTGCAGTAAACCATATATAAAAAACAAGGCAATTAACTTCAGCCTATTTCGGTTATTATAGTTGTATATTTTGGACTTATTTAAAAAAAACATTTCCACAATACATTTTGAGATACTAAGTAATAATTTCAATGGTTATGCTAATTATAAAAATTCAGTTTTGTGGTGGAAATATGGTAGGCCTGCCATAAGAATGCATGAATACATATCTTCTGGGATCAACTAACAATGAATTGTCTATTTTACTGTTGTGACACTTAGTATTTAGAATATATCAGTATATTTCCCGCTTACACTGAATGCCTAAGCATTAACTACTTATTTTAAAAAGTATTAATCCTTACTTCTTATGCGTATAGCTACTATGTATAGTGTTTTTTTACTTGGTCTTAAGGCACAGCTTTTGGAGTTGTTTCAATATTGATTATGACAAATAACGAAACCACTACATGTGAAAAGCTCCCCCTACAGCCACTCACATTTCCTTAGAATGTATAATATTGCAAAACACCACAAAATAATGTTCCATGACTAAATGTAACCGGTATGTTCCTCCTCAAATGTCTTCTCATTTCCTCATTTGCTGACCCTTTGGTCAAGAACAGGAGCAAAAAGGCAAACAAAACCTAAAATATATATAAATATAATAAATATGTATGAAAATGAAGTGTAACAACCAACAGCATTTCAATAACAGGACAACCCGCATGGTGACACGCGAAATAACTTGAAAATGGAATGTTAAATGGCACACTTTCTGTTTCTGAACAACAAACTGCTTTTATTCACGTGGAACTCGTCACTTAGTTTATTATTTGTTCTCCAACATGTATAATATGGTTCGGCTGTACCTGCTCATCCAGAGCGCATGAGGACGTCACTGTGATGGTGGGCACCTGCTACGCCACACAACCTTCTCCCCTGTCCCTGTATCACTGCTGCTGAGTCAGCAGGTGTCTGGCCTGGTGAGTCACAGAACAGATTGGACACCACAAGCACACCTGTAGCACACAGGTGACCTCAACCCTCCTTCCATCGACACTCTGTCTGTCTCCTCTCTCAATCTCTATGACTCTCTTTCTCTATCACTCTTTCTCTCTCTCGCTCTCGGTCTCTCTCTCTCTCTCTCACTCTATCTCGCACTACCACTCTCTCCATCACTCTCTCTATCACTCTCTATCACTCTCTTTCTCCAACACGCTCTCTCTCTCTCTCTCTCTCTCTCTATCACACTCTCTCTATCACTCTCTTTCTCCATCACGCTCTCTCTCTCTCTCTTTCCATCACTCCATTCCAGTGCGTGTGAAAGCTCTGAATACAACGTTTAACTGTACTGTACTGCTTAACTGTACTTAGAGTTAGTGAGTCATGATCAAGTAATAAAATGCCAAAGGATTGCAACATATATGATGATGCGTTGATGCCATGCCTAGATACACACACACACACACACACACACACACACACACACACACACACACACACACAAACACACAGACCTTGTGGTTACGTACGATTCCTCTGTCATCACTTTCTTCTGTCTGACATAGGTGGGGGAGAGTCAACTAATTATTTGGGTGGTTACAGTGACACCTTATAACTTCTGATTGAATCATTTCCACTTGACAACTAGAGCAGAGCCACTAGATCAATCAGAAGAGGAGACGTTTGTTTCAAAGACTACCCAGATTGTCTCAATGGTAATGGTAAGTCTGATCAAATTCCTATTCCAATAGGAGGGCAGGTTTTATCGGATTTTAAATAGAATAGCCATATGACATATTTCAAATATTTCTGAATAGGAACTCTGAAGAGGAAGTCACTGAACTGTTCTATCGGTTAAGGAAAACAGTTTTATACTATAATGGTGAAGATGGGGGGAATTTAGAGAAATTGTTATTTTAAAAACACATTTGGTGATTTCTTTAGAACACTTCCTTGATTTTCTTCGTCTTATTCTTAATTTGAAAAAATGATTAGGCCTATAGGTTGTAATTCTAATTAATGTTGTATTGGCAGATGAAACAGTGACTAGGCTGTTCTTCCTCCCATCCATCCTGCATTCATTCATATTGTATATACAACAAGTGTGACGTCCTATCACGGCTGGAACATTTCAATGAACCTTGCTGGTGTTTTTACGGTATCATGATGGGACCAAAAAAAGGCTATGATAAACCAAACATCATAACAGCATGGTATAGCCTATTCATACGAGCACACGGTGTTCTTTAAGGAATTGAATTTAAAAAGTAATGTTTACAATCGCAATAAAGCAGGATAGATTTGTGTAGCTTTGGGTCATGTAGAGCTAATCCAGTGAATGATCGATAGCCTATAGCCTAATGCACACATAAAGGTAAAACAATCAGCGTGATCTGCATTTTATAGCCTACTATGAGTCATGGTTGTACGGAAGGTTCACCTGTGGCAGGTACACTCAGCCATGACACCGTCAGACTCCACCCAACTGTTGATTCAGAGCCGAGAGAGAGCTGTCGTTAAAGACTTGCGCGTCGGCACATTGAGAGACACCAGGGAACCGCCGAGGGACGGGACAGAAGTGCTGACTTACTACAACTTATATAGTTGTGCCTAGTTTAGGACTTGGACGTACTTGCCTCTCAATTGGTCCCACCATGAATATTGCAGCTTCCGAAAGCGCGTTTTTGTCTGCATTACAGCCCCACACCTCGGTCACAACCTACGGCCTCCCCTCCGACGGACAGCTCGGTAATGGGGGAACAACAATGTCGGACGAAGGGTCCCGGGCCAAGAGGGTCCAGCAGCAGGTCCAAATGAGGCTGGCGGAGAAGTCCACTCTACCGCGACAGAACGGCGGAGCGAGCCATTACGCCACTTCAGGTAAAGCACATATTTTAATACAAAGTACAATTATGACTGACTTATTAGAAGGCCTTAAATGTTGCCCGTGAGAACCGTTATGAGAATCAAGAGCCAAAGAAAACCTGTTTTGATCAAGAGCCCCCCCCCCCCCCCCCCCCACTTCCTCTTTATAGTGTCACTTACATGCGCGTGTACTTGTGTATTTATGTGCATTAGTTCCGTGTGAACAAATGCACATATGTTATGTGACATGTCGTCACAGTGTGCCTGTCTGTCAGCTGTTTCTAGCACTGAATACGCGAGTGGGACTGTGTCCATTTACACCTGTAGACCTAGTGTACAACAAACTGCGTACGTACAATACGCTTCTTTTTGCTCACGGGCCAGAACAAGCACGTCGTTACGCGACTGGGAGTGGGGAGTGGGGGTGTGAACTCCAAGACGCGACTGTTCAGAAGAAACCAGACAAATGACCGCCCGGGTGTTATATCACTCAGGGGCCAATGTGTGCTTTTCTGCGCTATGCGAGAACTTGTTTTAGGTATACATAGTAATAACATACTACTGTGTTTAACACACGCCTCAAGTAATGGGTCTACAGGACATTGTAACAATACAACTTACATATGTTTGGCTTGATGACACAGCAGTGACATTTTTCTAATGTGATTTGTTCTCACAGTTATGCGTTGGCTGTGTGTGTGTGTGTGTGTGTGTGTGTGTGTGTGTGTGTGTGTGTGTGTGTGTGTGTGTGTGTGAGCACTTCATAGAGAGTAGGCACAGCTGGGTTGGGTGAAGGTCTTTTCATGACATGAATGCATTGATGTCATTGCAAAGCCCTATTCTCCCTCCCTATGAGTTGCCCCAGGCACACTACAGGTCCCAGCAGCCTCATGTTTTATCATGAGTCATATTTGTTTATTAGCAACTGTTATCAACTTTTCTTTGACTAAATAGGGTCACACGAAAAGCAACATTATTTGCTGGCTAGCTTGGTGGTTTTTAGATTGTGCTCAGGTTTCTATATGTCCTGCCCAGTCAGGCCCAGGAATTTGCTGAGAGAAAAGCATATGCTTCATCAGATTTTCTAGCTGTTGTATGATACTGCAGCTGAAGGTGTGTCTGCCATTGGAGAAGCCTTGAAAGCCATTGTAGATGGCATGTGGCAGGGGAAACTGCCACATTGGCGCCAATGTGGCAGACTTTCAGGGCTTCTCCAATGGCAGAACACAGGCAGATGTTGGTTAAACCGCTTTATTGTCGAGTTTGAGGTAGTTTGAACAGGCAGAACAGGCGTGTGCTAGCGCTCCTCCTGAGTGTGTGTGCTGGTGGCTGGTTTCACCTTTGGGCCTGATTGGCCAATGGCCCACAGGTGTGCAGCCTCACCCAGCCCCAGGGTCTAATCAGTCTGACTCTGGCCACCAGGTGAGGCTGCTTAAACCAGCCACCAACAACACACACTCCACTGTATTACTGTATGCATTTGGATAATGTTTAAAGCAAACAACCTGAGGCCTTTCCTTCAAATTTACAGTAACAAATAACTTGTAGAAAGAAGGTAGTGAGAACGATAGAAGTGAACCAAAAAACCACTCATCATGAACACCAGACATCATAAACACGGGCATTCCAACGATAAGCAAACCCTAATTGCAAACCCACATTGGTCAAGACCAAAGAGCAGTGGATATCGAGACCAACAAGGTGTGTTTTTTAATCTTCATTGTAAGGCCCGCCATTGGTGGGCGTGTTCGTGTGTTGGTGGATGGGCGTTGTCAGGGTAGGGTTGGGGCAGGTCCAGGACAGGCCCTTTTCTCTCTCTCTTTTCTCTCACTCACTCACTCACTCACTGCTGTCCCAACCGGTTTTGCTGCCCTTCCCCTGCAGCAATGGGGTGTGAAAGTAGTTCGCCCCTCCCATCTCCTTACCTGGGAACGCTGACGTACACACACATACACACACACACACACACACACACACACACACACACACACACACACACACACACACACACACACACACACACACACACACACACACACACGCGGTAAATATAACTTGATGCGCTGCCAGGTATCTGCCCAGGAGTTCTGACGCCTCGCCATGTTTGTCTGTGCTCGTCTTCTGCGTGGGAATCATGATTGCTTAGGAGAACCTGATCTCACTCAGAAGGACAGCCGTATTCAACGTCTGCTAATGTTAAACTTTGAACTACATCAGCAAAGCCGGCCCGTCGTGCCATGCAGGGTTATGCTCCATCCGATTTGTTTACCAAACATGAATACAGACTCATCTGCATGTTTTAATACCCACATAAACAGTATTGCGATGTCTGGTATTTAAAGCTTAGTCTTTTTGTCACTGCAAGACAGTATGGAATCTCGGGGGAAGGCTTGCGTCTTCATTGTAATACACCATAGTAGATTGTTCTGCTTGCATGTTACCATGATGGATATAACACTTAAAGCAAAGCACTCGTATGTATGTATTTATCTATCTATATCGCTGAGGCATGGCTAGGCATCGTTTCTGTGACATGTTATTGACAGGGAAGCCAGAGTGACTGGGACGAGGAATGTGTACTTCCAACGTGAAGGGAACATTCTTGTGCTCATGCACTTTTGCCACTGACCAGAGCGCAGCACAACATGTTGAGAACGGTTTCTTTATTGCTAGACGTTATCTGACACGGGCTTCCAGCCAACCCGGGACCAACCCAGTGACGTGAGTGACGATCAACCGCAAAAGTGTCATGTTGTCTGCTGCTTAACAGAAGGCCGTCTCTTCAGATGTTAGAGTGACACTCCCCATTCATATGCATATGAGGCATACGCACCATCGGAGCATGTTGTTGGGTCTGATGCAATTGTCAAAATGATGTGCAGGAATTAATGGGAACAGACATCTATCTGGCTCTCCCATGTTTTCCATAGAATTAGATCTAGCACTAGTCAGGGAACGCAACTCTCCATATGTGTATACTGTACAGCAGGGGTTTTCAAACTGTGGATCGCGAGAGAAAAGTTAACCGTGTTTTACTGCACAAAACATTTGGTGGGTCCTGTGCCGAAGGTACCGCCGCCGGTGGGTCACGGGTGACGAACACGTTTGGGAACAGAAGGGAAACAAATGAGAAGCGTGTTGTGATTAACCGTCCTCAACTCTTGTTTGATTTCAGAATATGGCGGCTCTTCAACCATGAAATACCACACGTTCAACCCTGGCTACAGCGCCAAGTCCTTCGTGTACACACCTCCCAAGCCAGTCATGGTGAACATCTCCTCATTTTGACCATGACAGACACAGTATGCCATCACGTATGAGTCACCTGCTGTCTCGATTTATGAGCTAATCATTGACTTGGGTCTATGACTTCACCGTGGGGTCGGTCGATGGCCCACCGTTTACGTAGTATTTCACGGAAGGCTGTGATAACGTCAGCACACAGGCCTCGGGGAGCTCATCTCCCATTTCAGACCCAATGCTTGAAAGTTTTCCACCATAGTGAGAGAGACTGTATTATTAGTATAAATAGTCTATTCAACTTTTTAAAAATGTGTGGTCGCTCCATGATTATGTTATCTACTGAAGACTGTGTAAACTCCATCAGTTGGGCTGTTTTCTTTCTCTCAGGATGTCAGTTGCATTAGGGCCTCTGGTGTGTACCTACAACTCTACTCTCTCCAGTACTGATATATGGTCTCACTCTTCCCAATGGGATCCAGGCTCCACGCATGTACCCGGGCAGCATGCCCCGGGGCTACTCCTCACGCTCTGCCGTGGACCTCGGCCAGCTCAACAAGATGAGCATGGCGGGGGGAGGAGAGGGAAACGGCACCATGATCTACCAGCAGGGTGACGTCATGATGGGGGGCTACCAAGGTGCCGGCAGGCAGCATATGACCATGGGGAGAGGCGACCCGGAGATAATCTCCCTGCACTCCATGCGGCAGCAGCCCACCCAGGTGAACGCCTGGCTGGGGGATGGCAGTGACGCGGCGAGCATGGTCTCGGATCGTGACGCCACTGTCTCCAGACAGTACTCCCAGAACATGAGCAACGGCTACAGCACCCAGATGAGGCAGACGACGCAGGGGGGCAGCGTGGGCTACCAGGGCTCCATGCGACACTCTCTCAGCGGCACGCTCCCCCGCGACGGGGGCATGATGGGAGGGGAGGTGGAGCTCGTCCAGCAGCCTTCCTTCAAAGGCCCCGCCTTCCGCACCATCAACAGAATCAACCAGCGCAACCGGATGAGCATGGGCTCCATTTCGGGCGGACACACTCTGCAGCACCAGATGTCCAGCGGGAGCAGCTACGGCGGAGGAGTGGTGGACAAAGGGTTCGTCCTGGGTGGGCTGTCCTCTGGATCCCAGGGCAACCTGATGATGCGCCCGGGGACGCTGTCCCGGGCCATGTCGGTGAAGAGCATGCACAGCGTGGGGAGGGGCATGGATGTGTTTGATGGGGCCATGGACCTCCGGGGCAGCCTGGGCAACCTGAGCGGGTGAGGACAGCTTATTAACTATTAACTAAATGAACTTCACCACAAACAACATTTTTGTCGTTTCACATTATGCACAGTTTGATCGGCAAATGCATCAATGACTATGACAATGACAATGACAATGTCTAGGTAATCAATACAATAATAATTACTATCTCGTCACGAAAAGAATGCCCCCTGGTTGGCAGTCTGGCAAAAAAATTTGATTTTACTCCTGTTTTTTCTAAATACAGTCTTATTTTAGTAACATTATAGTAACATAGTATTTAGTAACATAGTACATTTTTTTAATGATTTTGGGTTCACTGCCCATTTTAAACAAATGTTTAGAAAAAGGTGCTTTCCTTCCCAGGATTGTAATCAAGGCATGAATGGTGGCAGTTGCCAATTATTCAGTACTGCTAACAGTTTCTAGGAACAGTGTACTTCTCAAATGCCTTGGAGTTAAAAAGCCGTTCCAGAGTGGAAGGACTGCTTTGGGTGTGGCAATCTTAGACCTCACATTTCACACACTGGAGGCTTGTGGTTCACCAGGCAGATGGAGAAAATGACAGAAGAAATACTTTAGAGGGAGAGAGTGATGACAATTTAAGTAATTTAAGTAATTACTGTGGCTCCTCTATTGCCGGGACATGTAATTATAGAAACATCCAATACTTCCCGCCATACACAGAACGAAATAACTTGATGACCATATTATTATTATTATTATTAGACATGATTATTTCCCCCCCCAAAAAAACGATCACAACTGCTTCAACAGGATCAACAGTTTGGACATGCCCACCGCAGTGCAGTACCTGAAAGAGTCTGACCCAAACCTACAAGTTCTGGGGGCTGCCTACATTCAACACGAGTGTTACAACAACAATGACGCAAAACACGAGGTACCAGAGTACAAAACATCCGTTTGCGTCTGCCAAAACCTCCCTGCTTGCTTGCTTGCTGTCCCAATATCGTTTACAGCCATGTTTTGCAATCGTTGCCATAGCGTGTGCAAGTACATTGCTAGCATTCCACCCGACTCTGGGGTTGTTAGAGCGGTTTCACAATCTAGTATTGTTGTAGTTAGTCATATCTGGTCATATCTAGAGAACACACCATTCGAAGCTAATCAAGAATTTGATCTTGCACGTTTTTGTTTATTGAATTTGAAAATTATTATTATTATTATTTCATTACCAGAGGGTAGTTTTCTTTTGCAAGTAATGAGGGGACATGGCTGGTTGAGGTCAGCGTGGAGCTATTGAACGTCTCGATGCTGATCCGAGGTTTCCTCGACACCCCTGTCCAAAGGTGCGTCGCTACAAGGGCATCGCGGAACTGGTGAAGCTGTTCAACTGCGACAGCCAGGAGGTGCAGCGCTTTGCCACGGGGGCCACGCGCAACCTCATCTACGAGAACATGGACAACAAGGTGGCCCTCATCGAGGAGGGGGGCATCCCCCAGCTGGTGGAGGCCCTGAAAGAGACCGACAACGAGCTGCGCAAGAACATCACTGGTAAAAAAAATTGAATAAATGAGAGAAAGAGAGAGAGAGAGAAACAGAAACAGAAACAGAGGAACAGAAACAGAGGAACAGAAACAGAGGAACAGAAACAGAGTAAGATTTTGAAACTAAACAACAAAAAAACGAAGCGAAATTAAAGAAAAGTTTTTCTAAATGCAAATCATCAGTCAGTTCTAAAACGCTAATCTCTTTCACTAGGCTTTGGGCAGTCAAACACTATAATTGACTTCCAGGAACTGTTGGAGTAAGAACTAGCTCTCTTCTTAGGGTGCTGTTCAGCGCCTTAGTCTTAATCCTCTTTTAAAGTGCTTGGAGTAAAATGTGTTAAGCTAATCCCACATTGATAGTGTTTAGCCTGTGTGTTGATACTGCTAAGGGCGAGGACAGTAGTTGGTTTGGCATGCAGGCACGCATTGTGTCGTGCTAAGGGAGGTGCTATTTGTTTCTTGTGTGTGTGTGTGTGTATATACATGAGAGGAAGGTGAACAGGGAGCGGCCTTGCCATTTGGTGTGTGTCTACCCTTTCCATGACTTCGGGCCTTTTGGCTAACAACTTGGATTTTCGACAGGATGTTCAGTGGTTTGACATGCGAGCGACTTGCTCAACAAACAAAGCAAACTTTAGAAAGCGTATCTGTTGTTTACTTGAGAAAAAATTGAAAAAAAATGTTGTTTACTTTTTAATGGAAACGTGATTGCAAACTGAAAATCTGAAAACAACCTGAAGAAGTCTGATGGAAAACTGATAAGGTCTGAATCAAGCCGGTGGGCCAACACTCACTTGTCTTTTCTGTTTGTTTAGGTATCCTGTGGAATCTGTCCTCCAAAGACAACCTCAAGGAAAAGCTGGCCAAGGAGACCCTTCTTGATCTCACTGAGAAGATCCTCATCCCCCTGGCAGGCAACGAAGACGCTGAAGCTGTCCAGCAGACCCCCTCTGAGGCAGACATCTTCTACAATACCACAGGATGCTTAAGGTACACACACACACACACACACACACACACACACACACACACACACACACACACACACACACACACACACACACACACACACAGAGAGAGGAAGTTGTGTGTGTGCATTTTATTTATTTCATTCACG
>OOFB01017218.1:23562-33726 GCA_900323305.1 Trachyrincus murrayi | reverse complement strand
CCAAGAATGCTCCCAAACCCCCACCCACACCCAGCAAGTCCCGTGTAGCCGCCAAGGCTGCTGCTTCTGGTGAGACACTGATCATATACTACTGTGTAATATACTGTATATATTCTGGTGAGACGCCTCTCTGTACACTGATCAGTGTTATATATATATATATATATATATATATATATATATATATATATATATATATATATATATATATATATATATATATATATATATATATATATATATATATTTCTGATGAGACTGGAATTGTAGAGTGACTCTTGAAATGCTACTCCCAGCGGCAGCCATCATCCAGGTGGAGGACGAGAGCACGGGCGCTGTGGAGAACATCATAGTGAAGAAGGAGGAGGCTGAGGGCACCACCCTGGAGCAGGATTCGGAGCTGACTGTAGAGGCCGTGGCCCTGGAGGCAGAGGAGGTGGAGACGGTGGAGGTGCAGGGAAATGAGGAGGAGGAGGCGGCGGCAGCAGCAGCAGCGAACGGTGACCTGACTCCAGAGATGATCCTCAGCATGATGGATCGGTGAACAGGCCCTGCCCCTACAGGTGGCAATGCACACGCAGATGGATGCAGAATGAACATGTGTAAATTGGCAGGTACACAGTTGGGCACATAAACATGCACACATTTGCCTTCATCTACCATAATAGCTCAGATACCCAGTTGACATTCAATTGTGACTTTTTTTCTCTCATCTGTGCTATGCTGAGGGTGTTTTGTTGCCCAAATGGCTGGAGCTAAAAAAGATTTCCAAAAATAGTGAAGATGCATACTAACATCTGTAAATATCCAAGTGACCTAAGACCCTCGCACATACACGCAGCTCATAAACGCCCCCAATTTTGTCCCCGTTTGCTGCAGTTCTGTCCACACCCATACAGGTGACCTATATTCATTCGTTCTCTTAATTCAAGACTCCTAGATGAGATTGTCCTCAAATCAATTCCCATCATTTTGTTTAGCTTTTTCTTAAGCCAAATCTCTCACTGGGAAAAACCTCTTCATGCACCTGAAGGACATTTCTCCCTTGTTTTTATCATGGAAAGATTAATTTTATGTTTACTTAAGATTAAATCTTGTTTTCTTTCTCATCATCAAAAATTCTCCCTTTATTTTGGTGATGTAGTGGTTTTTTCCTTAATCACATTTGTTTGCCATGGTTCTTGTTAATGCTAGCTTGTTCGTTTTCATCCAATATCGCCTTGCCTTGTTTGGCCTTGAGCGCAACACCTTGGACCGTCTCTGATGTTGGTGCTTTACCCGTCTGTTGTTTATTAGTAGTCCGTTTGCCACTAATATGACATTTGATATGTGATCATTGACCTGTTCGTAACGTGTTGTTTCATGGAAAATGATCAATGTTAACCGAAGGATGTTTGCTTGTTTAAGACCAACTGAAATAGAATATTGGCCAGGGTAGAAATGGACCGAACAACAATTTGAGAATATTTGCAACAGTTTTGATGCCGTTTAAGTCGGATCACAGTAATCCATTTTAATGCCTGTTCGTTGCTCAAGGCTGCATTTACCTAACAATCACCATGAAATTCTCCTGACTCTTTTATTTTTGTTCTCTGTAAATAGAAATGTAGTTTGTTTTTTTTACCTTTAATTTTTTTCCCTTTTGATTTATCGTGAACATTTTAATCTTTTTGTAGTGTTTAGTTTGGTTGGAAAGCCTTCCGGCTAGGAGGTCCTGTTTAGTCACGGTAACATGAACAACGGCGTTCACCGCTAACAGAAAAGCTGGCATCGTGGTGTTCTAGTTGAAGCTGTAGTCTCTCAGATCAGATAACATGGTGCTCCGACAGAATGATGGGGAAATGGCCACAGCTCGGCAGGTGATCCGAGGTGAAGAAATTGACATGCCGTGTTCTGCCACTCGTTCTTATCTTATTGTTGGAGGGGAAATTATCCTGCATGACTGTCGGTTGGGCTTGGGGATGGGGCAGCGTGGAATTGTCTAAAGGTTTGTAAGATCTGTAAAATAGCCTGCCATTGCTTTAGCATTTTGAACTGTAAATTATGTCATTACCATAAATGCTTTGCTGCAACATGACTGCTTTTCCCTCAACAGTTGTATTTCCCTTTTTTTTTAAGCAACTAAAACACGTTGAATTATTTAGTTTGCCTCATTGTTCTCTAGTAATATATAAATATATATATTTTGTATTCTTTGCTTTATAATGTCACACTTCCTGTGGCTGTTCCCCTGCCCTACAAACAGCCCAGCTGAGTTCAGTAGCGCTGAAGTCGTAGATGCAGATGGAAGAAATTAGTTTCCATATTTTTCTTACCTGTTTTTAAAAACATCTCCACTGAACCACGTCTTCACCTTTTTTCTTTTTTTTTTTCTCCCCCCCTCGTTCGTCCCCCCCCTCGTTCGTATGTAATTATACATCAAATAGCGTTTTATTTTTTTGGTTGAGCTCTTATACAGTTCTGTAGGGTGGTAGGGTTTTTGTATATCTGGCTGTACTATGAATAAGAACGGTGAATGGTCTGAAACGATGGATAAAGCTTGGCTGGCCCATTCCCTATTGTTATGAGAAATTAACTTCATTTGAGAACTATGTGAACCATTTCCACTCCCTTATAGCAATAGCCAATCAATGGAGCTAAAACGCCTTGATTGATCGCCTGTAAAGCTAACATCAGTGCAACTGAAACGTGTAACTGCCAAACTCTATCCATTGTGGTTACCCCAGAATGCTACGCTTACTGGGTTATCCAGTCAACATTCAATGTTTCTCTCCCCTAACCTTTTTTGGTTAAGATCACAGATGTCTACGACTGACACCGTAACACGTAACATTAATTGTGGCGTTTGCAGTCTTGTAAACTTGGAGGGGAACATGGAATGGTTGTGTGAAATACTAGAAGCTGTGTTTTTAAATGCTCTTTTTAAAGATCTTCGCCTACAATGAAAATCCTCCGATCTTTTCCGGCTGCTTTGAACACTGCTCTGGTATAAAGACCAAGGAATGAATGATAATAGACTGCTTGTAATGTTTGCCTGAGATTGAGTCAACATGTTCTTGGATATATGAGAATGTAACTGTACAGCTGATAATGAGAACAAATAAAAATAAACATGCCTACGGACTGATCTGTCGTGTCCACTGACTTTCTGTCTTAACTTTTCAGTACAATTTCAAGATGAAAACCGCACATAAATGTGACTGCAAATTTTTTTTTGTACATAAGTACTGGAATGTGTAACTTGTGTAAATGTTAACCATTCTCTAAATACAATTTTATATGGAGGTTGTCTTTTATTACATTGCTGTAATTTAAGGAACACCGCTTGCGTCACACTGCTCCTATAACTGACAGGCAGTTGTCATGCCGACACCTAGTAGGTGTTAATGCTGGTGTGATCCATGATGGCCATCAGAGCCAGCCAAGTCTCCTTGGCGGTGGGCAGGATCTGATTGGCTGGGAGGATGAAGCCGTAGCGACCGGTGTCTCTCAGTTCAAAGGTGTAGGAGTACTTGATGCCCTGGTTGTAGGTCCAGTCAATGGTACCGCCACTGGCTTGGTCTAAAATGATATAAACATCAGATTTAAAATAAATAAAATATTCATGCTTACTTTTTTTTTTTTTTTACATTTGGTTAACAGATTCTTAACTTCATTTGTACTGTCTTGCTAAAGAATCATTAACACTATCCATAGGACTAGGGTCCTGGGTTTAGGGTTTATTCAGAACCATTTCAATGTTTCCTCCCTCATTCTAATATTACATTATTTTACGAGCATAGTGAGCTCTGTATGGTGTGTGTGTGTATATGTGTGTTGTGGGCGGAGCTTACAGATGGTGTTGATGATGCTGCCGTAGCGGTAGCGAGTGCCGTACAGAGAAGCCAGGTCAGTGATGGCCTTCTTGGCCAGGTTGTGCTGTCGGAACAAAGCATTTTACCTTTTACATTTCAGAATTACAATTGCCAATAGCGTGTTCAGATTAGTATTAATGTTATGATCATCCGATTTTTTGGGGAAGATGCCTCAATTAATTACAGTGACATTGCAAAAATATTTCTGTATTAATAGTACAAGAATTCAAGTCGTGATACCTTTCCCAGCACTACATTCATGTCAGAGACACATTTCTTCATGTATTATCTCCAACACTGATGTACAACTGAAGGGCCTGGCTGTGAACTCACCAGCTCTGTCTGGTCTCTGACCGGGGTCCTGGTGTAGCCGTAGGGGTACAGCAGCATCTGGGAGTAGGAATGGATGGAGACGAAGGCCTTTATGTTGCCGTGGGACCTGACAAAGTCCACGATAGACTTGACCTCAGACTCGGAGTTGGCCTTTGTTCCACGGTACGTCTCGGAGCAGGGGTTGCTACTGGCACCGGCACCTGAGAACCATCAGAACCACCATCAGAATGCCGGCAACGAGGAGAGAGATGCAGGGTGACAGAGGCCTGCTGGTCAACATGGTTCAGGTAGGAGCAATCATGATCATTATAAACTCTGGTTATATATACTATATGTTTTGATACTGTGAACTGCTGCTGTTCAACTCTAAATACATGGAGGTTGTGGAGGGTGAATTTGGGGAGACCCACCTCCGAAGCCAGCGTCCCAGTTTCTGTTGGGATCCACTCCTACACAGGAGGACCCGGGGTTGGGCTTCCTGGTTTTACGCCACATGCGGTTCTGTTCAGATAGGTTAGTTATGTCTGTCTCTGCTTTTAGTGTGTGTGTGTGTGTGTGTGTGTGTGTGTGTGTGTGTGTGTTTGTGTGTTTGTGTGTTTGTATGTATGTATGTGTGTGTGCGTGCGTGTGTGTGTGTGTGTGTGTGTGTGTGTGTGTGTGGAGGGGTGGCTGTGTGTGTGTGTGTGTGGTCTGCTTTTATGTGTGTGTGTGTGTGTGTGTGTGTGTGTGTGTGTGTGTGTAGTAGCATCCCAACTCCTTACTTACCTTGGAGTGAGTGTAGGCGAAACCATCAGGGTTAGTCACAATCTCCAGGAAGATGTCCATCTTGTTGAGGATGGCAGTGAGGGCCGTGTCCTGCCCGTATGTACTCACAATCTAACCATTAGAGAAGCCGACATTAGCCTGTTTACCTCCATGAAGGGCTAAACAATACACATAAAGACTATTTACAAACCAGACCATATTTGTGAATTTTTGTGATTGCCACCTGAAGATAATTCACATACGTTTTTGGCAAACCAGGTTCCACTGGCCTGAGTGACCCATTCTCTGGAGTGGATTCCGGTGTCGATCCAGATAGCAGGGCGATTTGTCCCGCCCGTGCTGAACTACAGGAGAGTTTATCATTATTAGGATGAAAACTTGCCAGCAGAGAGGGAAAGAGGCAGAGTGAGAACGATCACCTAATCATAAAGAACGTTTCATTGGCCTCAGCTTGATTTCAGTCAAGGGTCATGATGATATTCTTCTTCTGTTGGTTTACCTTCAGCACGTTGATGGGGCGGCCCTCGTAGCTTTGACCAATCACAATCTTGCTGACCAGGCTGGGATTCTCACTCGCCAGCATGTCCTGGAATTTGTAGATCTGAAGAAAACAAAGCATAGTATAAGTATAAGTATACCAACACAAACCCTGTGGCTAAAATATAATTTATATTATATATTATATAATATATTACATATATTATTATTGTATTATAATTATTATAATATTATAATTATTAATATTATAATTATTAATATTATATATTATTATATATTATTATATATTAGAGATATATCACAAATATCACAAAATATGAAGTGACACACCCTATGTGTGAATAGTACCGTGAATACATGTAGGGGTGGTGACTTTATTTTACTCTAAATGTCTAGCATTGCCTAGGGACTATGGGTTATGTTGTAAGTGGTTAGAGTTTGAATGCTGGTGGTTACGAGCCTCGTTGATGGTGTGGTAACTGGAGTAATCGAAGCTGTCGGTGTTCCTGGGCTCAACAGCACGTGTTGCAGAGTCCATCTCCTCCTCTTCCTCATCCAACATAACCTGAGGACAAACAGAAAGTATATGTATGTCTCTGACTGATTGTATGAAACATATCTTGTGTTATTGGTACCGTCATATCTAAACCCATTTCATCAACAGCAGTACAGTACTAATACAACTTTATTACCAATATGAAAATAATTAAGAGGCCATCTTTGATTCTGTGTGTTTCGTAATTGGCGGCATCTAGTGGTTAAAATCGATCACTGCAGTGGTGTTTCTGAGGGTTCTCAGAAACAAAGTGTGTCACCATGTTATTCAGTACATAATATAATACTACCATCAAGCATGCCCTAGCCCAGGTCAAATTTCACAACACTAAACCTCAATGTTTTTTTCAAAAAGCTTCTTAACAGTTGATCGGCATTAGTTTTATTCCTCTGTCAATAAACCAATAATTACCTTTAAACATGCCCAACCATGTCAGATGTGTCAACTCTGAACCCCATCCCTCCTCCCACTAGTGTCTGAGCGTTCATGTGGGTCTATACCTGCAGGTCCTCGATCATGACGGAGTACTGGATCTGGTTGTCCTCCAGGTGGGCCTTGACGGCGGGCAGATTGAAGAAGGGCACCCTGATGTCCACAGGGACGCTCACATCACTGGCCCCCATCCAGAAGTCCAGCTGACAGTTCAGAGGTAAAGGGGGCACGGTTAACCGGTGAGATCAGGTGTTGATTGGTAATAAATAGTTGTATATAATTGAATATAAACGCACAAACATCACAAAATTCAAGAGATGATTTGTGTGTGTGTGTGTGTGTATAATGTATTGATTATGTACCTGATTTATTTTCTGTGAAGTTTATTGTTTACTTTAAAACTTTAAAAACACTTACAGTTATTAATATTCTCTCAGTTTTTTTAAAATAATTCTTCTCGTTAGAGTACTGGCTCTTAACGACATTAGACACCTCACACTCATGTGCTTTCCTTCGAACCCCATCACACAGCCCCAGTTCAGCAGCACCACCAGAGCTCCACCATTTTGTCATTTAGACTGAATCCGGCGTAATGGAGTATATAACAACTGATCTATTGTGTTTTTACTGTTGGTATGAAATAACAAGCTGTGGCGTGTAGTTGTGTGAGTGGGTGCTGCAGACCTGCAGGTGTTCCAGGGCCTCCATGTCACGGAGTAGGGAGAGCTGGAGCTCATCCTTGGCAGAGATGCGCAGCACCTGGTGCCTGGTGAACACACACACACACACACACACACACACACACACAGAGGACTCTTTCTCATGCTTTTAAGTAATATTATGGCCCATGGCATTGGAAATTATGTCTTTTTGCGCAAATAACAGCCAACTTTCACAGCTTTACTTGATAGTGTATATATAATCCATGTGCTGGATTATAAACGTTTTCTTTTTTTAAACTTATATGAACATGTTTTGTCTGTATTTGTGTCGTAGATCATTGTGTAAAAGAAGAATAAATTCACTCTCTCTCTCTCTTCTACACAACCCCGCGCTCACCCCTCGAAAGTATCCTTGGCGAGAACCGCCACTGACAGTGCGGTGAACACGAGCAGCGCCTTCATGGTGGCAGACGTGAGTGAGGCCCCTCGATGCAGGCCCCTTGCTTTTAAACCCTGGGGCGGCGGGCCAGGCTGACGTGGCCCCCAAGTAGTGGCCTCGCTTCCGGGGGACGAGGGCTCCGATACCTGCTGCTCTGGTTCCCACAGACGCTCTGTGGAAAATATCCATGTAAGTCCTGTTGCCCTGGCCTTAATTGTTGTGACTTTCTCTATGTTTGTGTGTTGGTTTCATATGTGTTGGATTTTATATGGTAGTTATTATGTCCTCCACATTCTCCACTATACTGTACTGTGTCATACAATGGGATATCATATAATAATACATGCCTACATGTAAAGTATGCATAGGGGGTTTTCTCTTTCTTTGATTACTCTAGCCTTCTTTTTGTTGGTTTATTTATTTTATGTTTCACAGTCCACTTTTATTTAATGCTTTAAACCGAAAATAATGCAATTCTTCAGATCAGTTTCCCTGTGGGGTAAACCTATTCACAAAACCTTGGGTTTACAGCCTGAGCTTTATGCAGCTCTTGATATTAAGCTATTTATTGAATGTAATTGATTTATTTGTCATTAATTAAATGCATTTCTTCACAAATTTCACACATAATTTCACATAATCTTAACCACGTTTTTCATGTGTTCCCTTTTTTAGCAAAGTAAACATTTATATGTGACTAATATGAGAGCTCATTGGCTTTGTCAGCTGTCACCGCCCATATTTCCACACAAGCAGGCCTGATTAAGCAATAGTAGGTGATAACACTGTATGGTACAGGAAACCACATCTGCTGTCTGATTCCACTTAACGTTTTTCATGCATGTTGTTTTGTATGTTCTGTGAAGCCAAAGACAAGTTTCCACAAATAAATAAAATATCTATCTCTATCTATTTCATTCAAGGGGACACGGGCAAGCTTTACGGTTAAGTGTCCAAATGAAGCACGTCGTTTGTTTTAACGAAGTGCCGTTTTAACAACATGTTTAATAGTAGCCACTTCGGTTTCCAGACAAACAGGCGTCTCACTTCTCTGTACCAAGCAGTGCGTGAAGGATACTGTGTAGCGAGTGCATATTTTGTATATCATAAAAGTATATATCATAAAAGTCTTTTTTGGTTTTTCCCATTGTATTCATGTGTTGCCTCAGACGAATGAGTGCACACACACACACGCACACACACACACACACACACACACACACCCCTCTGACTCATTTTCAGTCTTTAATCATCTGTCTCACTGTGGCTCAATATGATGTTGTTTAAATTACAGATGTTTGATCAAGGTGGTGAAACCACCAGCTCAATGCTTGTACATCACGGCTATCTATCTCTTTGTGACATATGTAGGACATGATATGTGATATATACAGGAGGAGACAATGGGGTAGCGATGCTGCTGCAGTCTTGGTTTCTGTCCTGTCTGCATGACCCCCCCATAGACCACAGATGACGGGGTGTCTGAGTGACTCTGTAATGCACTGGCAGCCTATTCATTATTTAGTCCATACAATGCAATCTCATCACAAGATACAACAGCCTAAAGTGACTATTTCTCACATGTGCTTGCTTTTTCTGACTAGCAGTCAAGAAGAATGGAAATATTAATTTGCTACCGATCTCAAATACATGAATCTAAAAACATTGACCTACATTGATCTAAAAAAACCATTTGCGTTTTAGGGACTGTTGTTCAACACTGGACACGACTATTACAGTCTTACTACTTAATACTTTATGCACCTCATACTTTATTTATTTCATCTTATACCGAGACAACATTTGCTACTTTTGCTTCTTTTCATTTAATTATTTTCATTTTCATTTATTATCATTACTATATGAATGTTTTTTTTTCTTACTAGGTAGATGACCATGATGGCCATGTTATACTACACACTTATATAACACACCTTGACTTTGATGCTGCACACCATATGAACTTCTCTGAGGTATTTTCAACTCGCACAAATCGACACGAATGAATGAACACATGCATCACTACAAACAAGATGAACGCTCACCGTGTCGGTGAGCTTAATCACAACTTGTGATTAAGCTTTTTCTTTTGAGCACATCTATCAACTGGATTACTTACAGTTGGTGGTGCTGTGGGCCAGGCAATGTCCAACAAGAGTCTACTGAGTAGCCTACCATGTATTCAAGGGCAAATACATAAGTCAATAATTACAGCCCCCCTCTACGGTCTGAGCTGGCTGGGCGAGACAACGGTATGTTCTTATGGGGGTGCACTACAAGATGAGGAGAGGAGTCGGTGACCACACCACAGCTCACTTCCTTCCCCTTTCTGGTGACACTGCAGCTGGCTGAGGAGGCCGTAATGTCATTGTTCACTCTACACCCTCAACAGTGTGCGCTGCGGAGGGTGCCTAACAGGGAACATCTGTTCAGCTCTCTCTCTCTCTCTCTCTCTCTCATGTGCATGTGTGTGTGTGTGTGTGTGTGTGTCCAATCCTACCGAAAGTCCCATTAGAATAAGAATATATAAAACACGACTGTCTACGAGGCAAGATGACTAACTGGTAGAGGACAAAGGGCCCTTGTCCTAAATGTCCATCAAAGGTCAAACAACCTGTCAATGTG
>OOFB01017218.1:0-21124 GCA_900323305.1 Trachyrincus murrayi | reverse complement strand
GACATAACGTGACTGAACTGTAGAGAATGCATTAGCTCAGGTTTTATTCATCACCTAATGGTCCATCTGGCCAGCATCTTTCATGGATTTAGACAGTTACTGTTTCTCATTTAGGCTTCAAAGATGGGTTCCTGCTACAGTTGTACTAAGTCTTGGTAGAAACGTAGGATCATTTTACACATGCTTTTTGCAAGTCAAGTTATTTTATTTTTGGTCCTGGCCCTTTTTTCTTAGTATTTTAGTGTTTTGTTTTATTGTTCTCTGACGGGAGGGGGGGTGTGTGTTCATGGAGTCTGAAGGTAGTGGATGAAATGTGGGTCAAAAGGCCTCTCTCTCACACGGGGGAGCTCAGAGGAGGAGGGGGGGGGGGGGCTAGACAGACATCATGGAATACATGACCATATATGGTCACAGTCAGTTGGGCCGGCCCAGGGTAGTCACCAGCAGGGATTGAGACAGATGTTGGAGGAAAGCATCCAGGACGTATCAATATGAACAGTCTGGTAGTTTGAACTCTTCCAACTCTGGCTCATCAGAGTCCTTTTCCACACACAAGAAAGTAACTACAGACTATAAGCAATTATATAGCGATAGCAATTCTGTTATCTTACAATTCATTATTAAACCATCTCATCTATTCATCATATTAAAATACCCAAGCATCCAAACAACCATATTTAGGATGTAAAATTAGGCCTCCCTAATATTATTATTATATATTAGAGATAAAGTCAAATATATCACAAAATATGAAGTCACACACCCTATATGTAAATAGTACCGCAAATACATAATAATAATAATGGATCTGGATGCAGCTTGCAGACGATTGCATAAATATAAAGCTAAATAACACCATCTTTATGCATGGATGAAATCAAATGGGTCGCTCATCTAATCTCCTCTCCTCTGCCCCCAGATGACCCTGGGCCATGACTTTGGCGCAGGAGCTGCCTGCCTCAAGTGCAAGGAGAAATGCGAGGGCTTCGAGCTGCACTTCTGGAGGTTGGTCACACGCATACACACATACACATGCACACTCGCACACACTTACATGTTAAGGTAACGCAGGGTTTGTCAATCGACAATAGCGGAAGGTTATTAAATAGCTTTTTGCTTTCGGGGACACTTAATACGCTACATTTCTGTGAAAATACAATATGTGTAAACGTCACCATTAATACGTCAGAACTAACAATCAACATATGTATTTGTGTGAGCACAATCATGACCTTAATATAATCAGTATCATGAAGTGGGGAGCAGGCAGATAAAAGCATCGATAGTTGGTTGTTCTTCAGAGGGCTGAACTCCGCTGTGGGCAGGATTGAAAGCTAACAGACGTGTTTCCCTCTCTCTCTCACACATAACACAACCTGCTCTAACATGCTGCTCTACACAGCCTTTTTACAGTCTGCCAGTGACAGCAATCTGTAACCATCAGTTAACTGCAATAACTCTATCCTCTATGTCTATCCTCTTAAAATATTATAGTATATAGTATAGGCCTATGTTCACTCTTAATTTAGTTCTAAATTGTATTGAAATGTGTATTGTCTTTTTGTCGCTTAATCTATTCATTGTGCTGCATAAATATAAAGTAAATCCAGAGTTTCTGACCTTCTTCCATGAATATACTTAATATGAATATGTATTATTATTATTATTATTGCTATTACTATCAAACTCACCTAAAAGCTCTTCAAAGTGACCGCTTTAGTGTCCCGAGTGGGAAACAGCGCTCACGGCACGGAGCCGAAGCTTTGGGAACTTTCAGACAGATGCGATATCTCCGACTTGCGCAGAACTGATTGGAAAAGATGGCGTCAAATAAACAATTTCTCTGAGGTTGCAAGCCTTATTTTGTATGTAGTTTATTGTCAGTTTGATAAATAGTTCATATTATTAACAATCATGATACGTCATCAAAGCCCAAATAGATGATCAGCTCCCACCCAACTGTTTGTTTGTTTTGTTTGTAACATATTTCCAACGGGCCGTACAACATCAGCGTCCCTCCTTCCCTCACGCGTAGGGGCGTGGACGCTATCAAGTCAGACCAGTGGGAATTCCTCTCCCATATGGCGTGACCGAGGCATAAGCAGCGTAAAGGCACAATGATGACCGGTGACTCTTGGTTCCGCTGTTCTCGTCGATCTGTCCACAGGTGTCTTGGCCGTGAGGCGAACACCCAGACCACCAACACTGTCTTGCCTATAATGACTTTAGGAAGAGATCAGACATGAAAGGTCTTAAGGTTATTTTGACACCGTTCAATGCATGAATCCAGAGTTGATGATCTGGTGACTTTTCACTCCGGTCTCCCTGATGCAGGTGCAGGTGATTCAACTGCGTGGTCATTTGTTACTTTAGCTAAAAGTGAGTAACATTGGGAGTCGAATTAATTAATTTGAACCTTTTAATCACTATTACCTCAGCTGCTCTGTGTGAGTAAGAATGAGCAAAATAAGTGCGGTATTCTTCTGTAAAAGCCACATAACGGTTGTTTTGTCATTTTGTTCTTGATAAAACTCAGCCATGTTTTGCTTCATGTGGTCTTAGTCATTCATTGGTAAGACTTGTGTCCGGTCCTCCACAATTATCCTCGCTCCGCTATAATGATCTGCTCAACAGGTGTCCTAACGCTCAATGCGCCCGTTGCTACGGCAACGCCTACTGGAAGTCTCAACCCCTGCCTTCCGGCAACTAGTTTGAAGGGACTTATAGTTACTTATCTTATATCTTATATACATCAGCTGCCTACAACATGTCTATTATTATTATTGGGCATACAGAGAGAAAAAATATGACTATATTATTACAATATTTTAATACCAGGCTGAAAAGCAGCATTAATATCCGTATGGAATCCTAAATATAATACAAAAATCCTATATAATTCATAACAAACATGTTTGATTAGATGTCAAGCCATGTGTGTTTCTGTAGTCTATTATCATCACATATGGGCACAATATGGCAAATATTATGTCCTGACCTGTCTAACATGCAAAACAGCATTCAGGGCTCAGAGCTGCACAGCCCCCTCTTGGTTGAACACTGAATGGGAGGAAGTGGTCTATATAGGTGGCCCAGTGGGCACCACCCCCTGTCCTACAGAGGGGGCGGGACATTGGTTTGCCCCCACATCCAAAGACATGCAGGTTAGAGTACTCCCACCAGAAGGTCCCCTTCCTGTTTGTGAATTTGGTAGATTCAGAGGGCTTCCCTGCCTCATGCCCATAGTCGGCAGTATTATATTGTAATGGACACAAAATTAATACAGGGGTTTATATCATGCTCATATTACTTTTTAAGTCATCATATGATGACAAAATACGGTACAAATATCGTGTATCATCACAATGTTGGGGTGATACACAAATGCCAACCAACACAACATCAACCCCTCCCCTCCCCTCCAACCTCAGAGCTTCATCCCTCTCCTTCTCCTTCTTCTTCTTCTTTTTTATCTGCAGGAAGATCTGCCGCAACTGCAAATGTGGCCTGGCCGACCACAACGTGCACATGGAGTCTGAGGAGAGCAAGAAGGTGGGCAAGCTGTTCGAGGACACCAAGTACACGGGCCTCATCGCCAAACTCAAGACGGACGGCGTCCCCACCTACAAGGGCAACATGGTCACCATCTCCCTGCCCAGCCCCGCGTCCTCTTACCTGGTGCCCCCCGCCTCCGTCGCCACCGCGGTAACACCCCCTTCCGCCTCCGCCTCCACTCCCGTCCCGTTCAGTGGCACCACCAGTGCTGGCGCAGCGACCGCCAGAGCCCCCGGCGGGCCACCGTCTGGGCCGCCCCCTGCTTCCGCCGTCAAGGTCAACGTCGCCCCGGCCAAGGTCAACGTCACCCCGGTGAAGGTCAACGCCGTGCCGGTGACCGTCAGCACCTCGTCTGCCGCCGTAGAGCCGCTCAGGAAGGATGTGCCGATGCAGTGCGTGACGTACGAGTGGGCGCCCCCGGTGGCTAATAAATACATGGTAAGACCACGCGGCTGCCACTAGGGGGAGGTATGGCTTAAGTGTTCCATTTTGTGTGTGTGTGTGTGTGTGTGTGTGTTCTATACTAATCTCAATAACCTGTATTATTACTATTAGTCACATTCCCGGCTTCATGTCAGTGATATTAAAGTAAACCTCGGAGAACTCCTCGTATGTTTAGTCTGTGTCCGTATCTCCAAACTGTGTTGTTGTAACATCTTTGCCCAGCGAGCCTTTATCTCCGAGTCTTCTCTTCTCTCTGTGTGGTTCCACTGTCTCCCCTCTCACGTCTCATCATGGTCCTCCCACGCAGGCGGTGCGCTACATCGAGCTGCTGCCCCTGGAGAAGCGTCCGGTGGCGGGGTCGGAGGGCGCGGCCTACCGCCGGCAGCAGATGGCCTGCCAGCTCCCCGAACACGACCAGGACCCGTCCAAGTGCCACGAGCTGAGCCCCGCCGAGGTCAAGCAGATGGAGCAGTACGTCCGCAAGTACAAGGACGAGGCCCTGGGCATGGGCGACGTCCGGCTGCCCGAGGAGATGGCCCTGGTCCGGTCCACAGGTGGGCAGGGAGGCCCGGGAGCCGCTGGAGGGCCCGGAGGGGTCGGAGCTGCCGCTTCAGGGGGCGGATCAGGACCGGCCCAAGGGGGGCCTGGAGTCGCCTCAGCCAGAGCCGGGGTGGGTGCCGGCTATGGGCTTGGGGTGCCCGGGGTCCCAGCCGGTGCAGCTTCAGCTTATGGGTCGAGTGCTGGAGGGAATGGGGCTCCAAGGCCTGGGTCTGTGTCTGTGGTGGGCTTTGGGTCAGGAGAGCCCGGCTCTGGGCAGGGAGATGCGGCCACGGCTGCTGGAGCCATGGGCGTCCCTGGAGGAGAAGCAGCCGGACCACAGCAGAGCTTTGTAAGTAACCTGTCTGACCGTCTCTTACAAACCAAATGGAGCAGTTCTAAAAAATGTGTATGTGTGTCATTTATTTTATTCCAGATTAAATAATATATTTTAAGCTCATCGATTTGCATTTTAAGTCTTACAGTATACAAAAAGCTAAGTTTTCGATGGGTTATGATTTCAAAATACAACCACCATTTAGTCAATAACAACCCCTTTCTCTCTCTCCCCCTTTCCATCTGTATCTCTCTCTCCCTCTCTATCTGTATCTCTCTCTCTCCCTCTCTATCTGTATCTCTCTCTCTCCCCCTCTCTATCTGTATCTATCTCTCCCTCTCCCAGTCGTGCAGCCATTGCCAGCAGCCCATGCGTCGTGGGGACCCGGCGGTGTATGCAGAGCGTGCCGGCTACGACCAGCTGTGGCACCCGGCCTGCTTCGTCTGCTGCACCTGCAGCGAGCTGCTGGTCGACATGATCTACTTCTGGAAGAAGGGCAAGCTGTACTGCGGCCGTCATTATGGCGACAGCGAGAAGCCCCGCTGCGGAGGCTGTGATGAGGTGGGTGTGGTTGGGTGGATAATTTCCATAATAAACTTCTAATTATGTTATTAAGGGTTATGGAGGGTTATTAAGGGGTATGAAGGTGTGCATTCAGCATCAGAAACTGACGTTCGTGTGTCTCTGTGTCTGCACACAGCTGATCTTCAGTAACGAGTACACACAGGCCGAGGGTCAGGACTGGCACTTGAAACACTTCTGTTGTTTTGACTGCGACTGTGTGCTGGCTGGGGAGACCTATGTCATGGAGAAGGACAAGCCCGTCTGCAGACCCTGCTACATGAACAACTATGCTGTGGTAAGTGTGTCTGTGCGTGTGTGTCTGTGCACATTGGTCCATGTATGTCTGAGAGCTCCTGCAGCGTTGTGTGTGTTTGTTTGTGTGTGTCCATTGATGATACAATAAGTGTGTCTGATTTTGTGTACGTAATCGTCCTAGTTTTCCGGCTCTTCATTCTGATGATCACTGTAAAGGTAGTAACTCATTACTCGATTTTAGTTATTGCATTTAATCAGACACTTTTAAACGGCGACTATAAATGCCATGGCCGTGGGTGGACTGCCCGCGGACTTCACGAACGACACATCACGGCTACTATAAGTTCCACTTTAGGGGCATCTTGCTCAGGGATGCCTACAGGTAGACTGCAGACATTGGGGTTCGAGCACCCCGGGAACTTTCGTTTGGGGAGTTAAGCACCCTAACCGCTAGACTATCCCTCCACCTGCAGGATATTCACTTGGTGAAGCATATGGAATGGATCGACTGAGGCGTGTACTGATGTCCTCCTCCTAGCATGCCTCTAACCCAGCCCCTCCCCCGGCTCCCCTCTTGTTCCAGAGATGCGTGGCGTGCCAGCAGGCGGTGGAGCCCGAGGCCCAGCGCGTGTCGTACGGCGACCACCACTGGCACGCCGAGCCCCAGTGCTTCCGGTGCTCCGGCTGCTCAAAGTGCCTGATGGGAGAGCGCTTCATGGCGGCACAGGGCCAGCTCTTCTGCTCCGTGGAGTGCAAGAAGAACACCGTGGCCTGAGGCGTCAGACCGCTGGCCACTACAAACACAATCAAACATTACTGGTGCCTTGAGCTGACCAACCAAGAGAGAGAGAGAGAGAGGGGGGGGGAGAGAGTGAGTGAGAGAGTGAGAGTGAGAGTGAGAGAGAGTGAGAGAGAGTGAGAGAGAGAGAGAGTCCAAGTAAGGACCAGATGAAGATGGTAGATTGCGGTCATGTTCACAGTGGCATTGCTTGACGTCTCTGGTAAATGCAATTCCAAATACACCTAGGAGCGGTGAATAGTATTTGAGATTGATTGTTTGATCAGTATCTCTGCACCACAGATTGATCTCTTTTCAATACTGCCTTAAAACCTTCACTAGGTGGTGCTCTTTCCCCACAGATCTCTCGCTGTAGCTTTGCTCTTGGCTTTTTTTCTTTTTTTTGCTTTGCTGATGAGATTTATATTATGTGGCTTGTGATTCATCTCTGGCCCAGACTACGGATATTCACCTGACTAACTAATACTAGTCACATGTGGAGTACATTTAAAAAAAATATATGAATCAATAAACTGCAATTTATATTGTTATAATAGAGTCCTTACTCTTAGCCCTTAAAGAAGACCTACAATGTAGAATAAAATACTAATTGTTAGTGTGTTGATTTCAGTGTCTTCGAGGCAACATCGAATACTAGTAATGATATGTAATGATTTTTTCAATGCAAACTTTGTTCGTCATTTACTTTCAATGCAATAGTTTCCATTTTGTAATCCAGATTTCTATAAAAAAAAACGAATGTTTTTGCATTTAACCCTCATCCTTCACTTCATTTCAGGTACACTATCTTGATCTGCCATGGTGCCCATGAGCATAACGCATGCAACTAAAGAACTAAAGCCCTCATTGTACTGAACAAGCCCTGGGCAAATGTCATTTAACCCACAGTGACATGTTGGTTCCTGTTCCTGCCATCCTCGGCTCCTCCCGTCACCCTACTCCAGTCATGATTTAATCTCTTTCCCTACCCATTCATGTTTTGGGTCCAATATCATGCTATTTTCTACAGACACTTTTACATCATAGACACTTTTATCCAAAGCAACTTGCATTGGCGGATCCAAGGGTGGCAGCTGCCACGCCACCCAAAAAGTCTTGCTACCCCAATCTACCCACTACTAAAATATAATGTATTGTACATGACAGTATTCATTCAATACTTTTATCATTATATATTTAAACTAGGCTATTTTTAGGCTAGTCGTGGATTGGGCTATCCCTTAATGGACTGGATCATCTTTTTTTCTGCCTCTCCATGCCACCCTACAAACAACTACCTCCTCCCACCCCTATGCCACCCCAAGTGAAAATGTCTAGATTGCCGCTGGCAACTTGCAGTGAATTTTACTATAACGTTGACATATACACAATCCAAAGAAAAAAAGAAACGAGAATTGATCATTTGGGTGGTTTAATTTTCTTCAGATGGTTTATAGTGGCTTTTTTTTTAAATTTAAAAGTAAAATATTTTAAATGAGCTTCGTTGACTGCAACTGTGTTGGGCTTTATACCCGTAGTTTGGTAGATGGTTTGCTCCAATGCAACTGTGTTGGGCTTTATACCCGTAGTTTGGTAAATGGTTTGCTTCAACGCAACTTTGCATTTGATATATTTGAATATTGGTACACACACACGCTTGATTTTTCAGAATTAGGTTTGGCAACCCTAAACATCTTCACTGGCAAATTCAGCTGCTTGAGTACGACTAATTCCAATAATTTGTTGGCGTATTTTACCAAGAGTTCATTGGAGGATTTATGGAAGATTTATTTGATCTATTATTGAGAAGAATGACACCTGGGGCTATCTAGTGGATATTGATTTATATCGCATGAGTAACTTCTCTAAAGGACATTACTAGACTGTCATGTCCTATGCATTCAGGGAAGTTGTCCTCGGTGAGGGACTTTTCCAACCTTGGGGAGGGGGTCTTCTTTACACACCTACTAAAACCACAGCAGACCAGCAGCAGTGCCAGTGTGTGTCAGTCTGCCAGGATCAAGTGACAAGGGAGAACAAGAGGAGCCCGTGTGGCCGAGGACTTGTTGAGTAGGAAGATGGGATTAAAGGTGCTATAGGATTCAAGAGTTGTTTCAAGAGGGAGAGAGCAGAAAAGAGCGGAAGAGAACAAGATTTCAAAACTAAACCAAAACAACGTCCCCTCCCGCTCTGCTCCCTCCCTATGTTTCTCCGCCATTAAGAAGTTTTGCATTTGATGCACCTGTGTTTCACAGGCAAGATGGATTCCCCGAACCAATCAAGGAAAAGATGCCCTTATTGGCCACAAAACAGCCGGGAGAAGTCTAAAATCTAAATTGGCTCATACAGAGGCAGGCGCAGTCAACTCAAAACAGATATTCTCACAGCGCATTTCACTAACTAACAGCTGACAGATGGCTATGCCATTTCAAACAAATTACAATCAAATAAATCTTACCAACAGCACCTTTTAAGGAGACACTTTAAATGAGCAGATATTGTGAAATAATGCCATGCAGCAAAATGTTAGTGTGAGTGGTCACCCTTGTATCCATTGACAACCATGATGGTCACCACTGTGTAGTCAGGTACATTGGGGAGTGGCAGGGCAGCGTCATGCAGACAGGTAGCCGCTCTGCACGGATGATTTGGAAGAAGTGTGAGCACTCGTACACCTCAGGGAGTGCTCGGCTCAGGGAGAACTGAAGCGGGACGGCCCGGGGATGGAAAAACCTTTTCACGGGCAGCCGTTTCTTCGCTTGTCCTGTGTGGAAACACACGTACACAATTCAAGGAAGTTCTGCCTCAGCGAGACTATTGTCCTGAGTGGCAGCCAGCCCAAAGCCTTGCTGCTGTTTCCCCCGTTGTGGACCTGCGACAACCCCAGCATATACACGTCTCATACACGGCTCCATGTTCATCTGGAAATGAGTGACCCTCTCGTAGCCTTACCCTGTCATGGCGCACATTTCCCTCACTTACATGAATGCTCCATCATTGTAAATGTATCTTTCTATTCATTTCTCTATCCCTCTATCTCTGGTGAATAGTTTCGATTGATAGTGTATTCATTGTAAATATGAATTTACCTCCTTGCTTCGTGTTCTCTCCTACAGTTGGCAGGTGTAGTTTACATTCAATACTACTGCCAACACGAAGCTGATAGACATCAGCATGAAACACGTAAATCTGTCTGGCAGGAGATGTGTGGGTCCTGCCTGTCGGCCCTGACACATCTCTGCCTGTTGGGATTTGCATTGTGATGAGATTCACTCAGTGTTTGCATCAGGTTTCACAGAGGAATTTGCATTGTTTTTCCATTTCCATAACAACTCTAGTCTTGCCCTCCACCACACACTTGTGCGCATGTTTGTGCGTGTGTGTGTGTGTGTGTGTGTGTCTCTCAGAGCCATATAATGGTTGGTACAGAGAATGAGATGCAGGAGTGCATCTCCAAAATGTCTGCCCCTAGCGACAAATCATAATAAGAGCCACGCTCACCCCTCCAGAGCCCGGGTTGTGACCTTTCTGTGCAGCCTACATGGGTTTAAGGTTTAACAGTATTTGTTAATAGGAACCATGCCCCGTGCTTGGCTGGTTTTCCTCTCCACGTTGCCCCAGGTGGGTGGGGTTTGGCCTGGCCAAGACCTGTGGTGCCAAAGAATTCAATCACAATGCAGCTAAACTAAACACATTTTATTTTTTTTAATAGTGGCCAATGATATTCCTAACAAACTCCACTTAAATAGCATTTTCTCATTTGGTTACATGAGAGTATAGTTTGGTGCAGCGAATGCCGAGTGGATCATGAATATTAGATACATTTTGGGAGTAGATTTATTTTCTTCGGTTTGTGACGGGTGACATTCATATTGCTGTCCTGTCATAGTACACGTGGTCACAGTAAGATGTTGATGCCCCAAATGTCATATCTATACACAGATAACACCATTAAAATAGATGTTTCTTGAACAACCTCTGTATCAAGGAGAAGACACATGACAGTGAAACACTATTCTGTTTTTATTCTAAAACAACTAATGAACTAATTAATTTTCAAGAAAGTTTTTTTCCGTTGCTGGGGAAACCTTGTTTCACGTGCTTCGTTGAACTTTATCTCAGTAACCTTTCCACTGAAAGGCCTCATGAATACATCTAGATTGTGAATGTAGCAATGTGCTGCTAACTGTATTACACTGTGTACTTGTGTTAGCAGTGAGTCATGGTCACACCAAGGGAGAGGGATATCATGTCGGCATCAGACATTACAAGAAATGAGGGAATTCAATCTGGCTTTGTTAGTAGGACTTTACCCACAGGCTGTTCACTACCCAACAAAATACCCTTTTTGGTCATATTTGACTGTTGATTGTGAAAGAGTAAACAACCCAACACACTGTTGAGAAGCCCAAGGAGTCCATATAAATTAACTATTTTAATGGTTTTAAACATTCCTAAATGTTCAGACACTCTGTGCTCCGTTTGAGCTCCAAGCTAGGTTAGTAAGCTTATGAGCTAGTGTTCATAGTGTTAATTAGTGTCATTATTTATTTCGAAAAAAGGGGGGAAAAAGACTTAATTTAAACAGACATCTTGACTAAAAAAATGCTATAAAGGCCCTTCTGAGGAGTAACTGGCTCCACATATATCTGGAGCATGCTCAGTGCAGTCCTAGCCTTCCTTTGATACAAGGCTGCACAGCACCTGTTTGACTTGGAGTCCCAGGTCCAAAGAACCCAGCAACAGTATTTGGGGAGGTTTGTCGAAGCCTGTTTCTCTTCTTATCTAACTTTTTCATCTCAGGCATGTGTTCAAGAAACACTTTTTATCTCAGTGAGGATTTAATTTCAGTTCCCTGAATGCCATACATTTTTATTGTGTATCACAAGCTAAAGTGCTTCATGAATCACAAGATATCGTACTATTTCAACTTTGGGCTCTTTGGTATGGATCAGAGATTTGACCATCCCTGTTTAAATCCACAGGAATGTTGGAATCTTTAAACACCTCTCCGTCTTAGGATTGAGGTGAAACAGCAGCAAGCTTCCACCATCTTGGAAAACAAATGCCATGTGTCTGAAATGCATACAACATTCACTCCCTGCATTCCTCTGAGAAGAGGAGAGCTGTGTGTTGCAGAGGAGAAGGGAGGAGAACAAAAGAGAGAGATATGCGATAAGCAACTGTAAACAGTGTGTTACTGTTTGGGATAGTGCGTTTTGTGATCATGTGTTGGGATTCTCCTATGGTATACGCTATGGTCAGTTCAATGATGTTATAGGTACGGTGCTAAGATGGAGTACCATGCTGGAATGTCTCAGATGTGGAATCAGAGTTCAGTAAGAGTTGTTCATGTAAAAGTTGTGGCCAGATGTGGCTAAGTTCTGCCAGGTGTGTCTCTCTGGGTTTGCATTTCGGTCTCTTGACTCTTGCTGACTGCTAGCACAAGTTTGGGAAGATCAGACTAACTAAACTGCGAGAGGGCGTATCATGAGCCCTGCTTTGATAGTCAAATGGACTTCTGTCATCTCCTCTCTCTCCGGCTCAATCCCCGGGAGCATGTCACAGGTGAACCGGCGGTTGGGCTGCTGAAACAAGGAGCAGGGTTTGCACCTTTACCTGGGTGTTTAGACCGGGATATTTGGAAGCACATGACAGGGAAAATTATAATTAAATGTAAATGGTGGAAATGACAGACGTTCCACTCACAAATGTAGACATAACAAATTTAATTCAATAAAAAACAATTGCAGAATCATTTGAATCCCAAATAACACTCAAGTACAGGTCTCTCTGTTTTCGTCTCTCTCGCTCTCTCTGTCGTTCTGACTCTATGTAAGGTACATCTCCTGGTCATAACTATTGTGAATGTTTATAATGTGCTGATGATGACCACTTCCTCCCAGGCCCACGCTAAAGTAGCGGCCAGACTTCCATTACACGTTTCCCTTTCCTGCCATTGTGGGACTGCGCTTTTTTTTCCAAAGCTGGAAGCCTGGCGCTGGAACAGTCCACGCCTCTGTTCCCACAAATCTCCCTCTTGGGTCAAAGAGTAGGCCCCTAAATGATGCCCACAGCCACTTGGAATGGTTGAGATGGAGGGGCGTTCGTTCAATTCCTAGCTCAAAATATGTGACAGATTACCTATTTATACAAACATTTGTGTGAGTAATTGTAAGGTAGTGAGTCATAGACATGCTGGATCTAATGAACTGGGTGTGCTCCACAATATTATTTAATACATTTGTAAGATTTAGGTTGAGTTGGCATCTTTGGAATTTCTGAAAACAATGGTACCTAACAGTGAGTCCCAGTCATGAGGGACTGGAAGACACATCTGCTGAACAGGTGGCAGTTGGAAAGCCATTATAAAGAGAGAGAGATAGTTTGTATATCTGCGAGCAGGCTTGTATATAACTACTTGGATGGCAGTTTGATTTTATGCATCTGCACAGGACAGGGCATGACGAGACAAGAAAGAGCACAACATGAAAAAAATGCATGTAACTAGTCGGCTAGCTAGTGAGCGCGAGTTACATCGGGTCATGAACTGGACAACCAGGACTTTCTGTAGTCTGACCATAGAAAACTCCAAACTCTCTCCCACACCAATATTAAGGGTTCATCTCAAATTGTGTTTCACTTGTGGAGACACGGACTGAGCAGCCCCTCCTTCCCCCTCCCGGGAGTTTTTGGCACGACCGCGGAGCAGTGTTTAGGAGCCCCAGAGACCAGAGCACCAGGCCGCCATGTATGGTAATAAAGAGATGGGTTCTGTTTTTATACTCACTACTGGACAGCACAAGGGAGAAGGAGAGAGAGAGAGAGAAATTTCTGATCTGAAACTCCATGTCACCGTAATAATTCAAATGGAAACGATAGGTCTCATTTCTATTCAAAAAGCTTTCTCCGCACGACAAGTGAAACATTCATATTGCCAAGAAAGTCAACAGTACGTCAAATTCATTGTAGACATTTTTTATTTCTCTGTCTCTCTTCTCTGTGTAGCTCTACCTGGCACCACGATTCCCTCCGATCCTATTGGACGTTCCAACATCTCCATCATAGAGGAGCTAGGCTGACAGACAGACATCGATTTTGTTACCAGCACACCCAAACACATGTTGTGACAAATTTATGAGATTGTTCTCCACGATGTTCTCCGGACCTCAACCTTCAACCTTTGACCCCGAGCCACACCTACAGGTTTCTACCCACGGACCCCTGCCAAAATCCACAGTCCTCCCTCTTTCCCCTCCTCGCCTCCTAACTGGATATTTCCATGTTTGTTTCATTGGGGTTAGCTTCCCGTGAAAATGTCCTATGCACACAGACATACTGCGGCGTAAGAAGACGTCGAGCCATTCCCTCATCCGTCATGGCTTCCCTGACAAGCACAAGAACAATGTCCTGATAAGCTGATAAGCGAAAAGGTTGAGCTGTGTCTTAACTCAACCTGGAAAGGAAACGGCTTCTTAAGAACTGTAATTATGTTATCCCAGCAGGGCTCATTTCATAGGGGAGTCGTACTACTGTCTAGGAATTACTGTTGGCTAAAAAAGGGATTAGTTACTCATAACCAGTGGTTGGTAGTAACGCGTTATAAGTAACGCACACTTTCATGTTTCTTTTTTTAAACTGTACTTCTTACTCTTTACTCGAGTATATTTTTGAGCCAGTAATCTACTTTTTACTTCGCTACATTTGCCATTTACATTTGCCATCCGGGGATTGAGTGGGGTAGAGAGGAAGAGATGCAGAGAGAGAAGAGGGAAGAGAGGGGTAGTGAGGAAGAGATGGAGAGAGAGAGAAGAGGGAAGATGGGTAGAGAGGAAGAGATGGAGAGAGAGAGAAGAGGGAAGAGAGGGGTAGAGAGGAAGAGATGGAGAGAGAGTGGGAGATTGTTCATATCTCAATTGTATAGGCTATCCTTATTTGTTTGATTAGCCTACCTGCTCTACTTCATACAAAAAAAGTGCTGTTTTTTCATTATTCAGCACTGGCTGGTAATTGTTTGTCTTTTACCTGAGTATAGATTTTCAGTACTCTACCCACTACTGCAGATTGTTTGCGAGCAATCACTGGTTTAACCGTGGCCTATCATTCCATCAAAATGATGGACTTGTTTGAACACTAAAACTCTTAGACATCAATATACTTCCTGGATACTTTGGTTGACTCATTCTGCTTTCAGAGTTTGCTTTTCTTTTTACTTTTTTTTCTTCTTTTCTTGCAAATGGGAAACTGGTTCATACTTGCTGAAAGAATGTTTTTCCATGGAGTGTTTTCTGCAATCTTTCCGTCTACTTTGTAAAACTAGGCTTGTCACTCTTTGACCTCCAGAAGCCTCACAATGGGTGTTATCATTTATCAGTTAGGACCAGAACTTGACTGTATGTGTGCGTGTGTGTGTGTGTGCGTATGTGTGTGTGTGCGTGTGTGCGCGCATGTGTGTGTGTGCGTGTGTGTGCGCATGTGTGCACGTGTGTGTGTGTGTGTGTGTGTGTGCGCGTGTGCATCTGTGTGCATGAGGTTTCTTGGTAGAGGTTTCCTTGCTCTTCTATGGGCTCTAGAGTGGTGTGTGGGTGGAGGGCCTGAACTGTCATCAAGGTCAGTGGAACCACCCCCCCCTCCCTTAAAGCAGGTACAGGTTAAGTGAAGTTAAGTGGCTCATGTGGAGGTTAGGTCTTCAGGAGAACTGTGTTCGTGTCACCCCTCTTGCTGTTTACAAGGTGACTACGATGTTTAAATTCCAATACCTTTCACAGTTAAACTTCCCTTTACGTTTAAGCTAACTCCCGAGCCAAACATTTCTTAATCAATTTGTTGCTTTGAAAACTCTCAAAACTATCACAAATAGCTAAAAGCAGATATTTCAGTAATCTCTCTCTACAGATATAGTGTTGTCATTTTGTTTAATGCAAGAGGGATCCACAGTCGAAGTCACACTAAATAAAGGCTAGTCCTCAGCATAGCAAATGAGCCAAACGTAATCTAAAGATCCACTGAACCCTGGTGACCTCAACATATTATGGAAGATGGATAATTAAAACAAGTGTGAAAAGGCACATGACTTAAAGGTGCTGTAGGTAATATTTGAGAGAGCAGAAAAAAACAGAAGGGAGTCTCCTCCATTTCACATAGGGGTGGGCGATATGGCAAAAATATCAAATCACAATGTTTTTCATGCAGGATCACGATCCACGATATTATCACGATTCTTTTTCATATTTGTTTTTAAGACTATTTTGTTAGTTACTGAACAGTTCAACCAAACCAACCAATTTCCCTAAATAAGGATTATTTTCGGACTGAATAAAGAAAAAATTACATCATGTAATTTATAGCGTTTGCTTAAAGCTGCACGAGATAACTCGGCACTCTGGTGGCCACTCTGGTCGTGATAAAAAATTAGATGCCCTGATTGGTCAGAAATCGGTCCAAAATCTAAATTGGCTCATACAGAGGCAGGCGCAGTCAACTTGAAACAAATATTTTCACAGCACATTTCACTCACTAAGAGCTGACGGATGGCTATGCCATTTCTAACAAATTACACTCAAATAATAGCTCTTAAATCTTGCCCACAGCACCTTTTAATCAAAGGATTAGATCCAATACTTAAAAAACTAAATATGCAACCTGTACTCATTTGCCAACTTCAAAGGTGCCAAGTAAACTAGCGAATCTAACTAAATGGCTGGGTTTTAAATGGCTGATTATTACAGTGTATTGATCAGCTCCGACCTTTAACCTTGATCTTATCTCATTCCCAACTCGGGCTCTGCCAGTCCTTCCCACACTCTCTCCTCCTTCTGAATGCAAACCCACACCCCATCACCCCCCCAGCTCAAAGACCAACCAACCACTGCACTGTAATAATAATAATAATAATAATGTTTTTCACATGGACTCTCCCGGGTGGGGTCTGCTGGTGAACTGTAGTGAGACAGGTCTCTGGCTCGGCTGGTGAACTGTAGTGAGACAGGTCTCTGGCTCTGCTTACCTCTGGGTGTCCCAGATTGAAAACCTGCTCTGCTTCACCTGTCAAACGCTGAAGCTCCCAAACACTGAGCTCTCTCTCTTCACATACCTGTCATACTCCAGCAGTGAAGGCATCTCCCAGCAGTCAGCCAGCCAGTCAGTCAGTCAGTCAGTCAGTCAGCCCGGACTGTGGGCTCTGTTGTGAGGGCCAGCTGTCTGTTGGCACTGTGGACAGCAGCAGCAGCAGCACAGCCAGTTCTAAAGCATATTCTCTTTGTGGTTGAGGATCCACTTAGAAGAAGCATGTCTGACTCTCTGAAGCATTGTTTTGTGTTCTCAGAGTTGACGTCACATGCTTGCAATAGAGAGAAAGAGAAAGCATCTCAGCACTCTTCACTGAAAACCTTACCTGAAGTGTGTGTGTGTGTGTGTGTGTGTGTGTTCCATGCGCGCACACATGTGTGATCCATGACATTCCAGCGAGTCTGGTATCAAAGATGGTTATCGAAACTGTTTTTTATGTATATAAAGTTTTTTTTGTCTGGACAAAGTGGGACTTGAAGGGCAGAACACAGCTTGTCTCAGCTTCCTGCTTCTCTGTGTCTCCCGCATAACTTCCCTCAAGGTGTTCTACTGCCGTTCATCTAGTTATCACACGTCTGGAGGAATACAGTCTAGTTTAGTTTCATTAAACAGAAACCTTTTTGAGCTTTGTAAAAAACATTCCATCACCAGCACCTCCTCTAACTGTTTTTTTTACTGATCTTACTGATTTTACTGAGTTGAAGAGCAAACATTTTAAAATATCTATTATTTTCTCCTTGGATGTTTTTATACAACAACAACAACAACAACAATGGCAGTTGAAAATGACGTGTGCACCCACCCGTACGAGGGCTAAAACTAGTGCTTCGATGCTACACGCGTGTGAGGGCTGACCCCGCGAGGACACCCCCAACCCAGCTCTGCCTACTTCCATGTCGGAGCATGACAGATGATGGAGAGAACAACTTACAACTTCCTTGTTGAGCCCATGCTGAGGTTTTATTTTCTATTATTTGCGCATGATGTGGTGTGCTTGCATATCCTTTTATTTATTTTCTTCTATTTGAGTGGTGGTGCTGAAGTATTTCTTTGATTTATTTTATTTTTTATTTGCGAGTGGTGTGCATAAATATTTCTTGTTGTTGTTGTTATCATTATTATTATTACATTATTCCACAGACAGAACAGTGTTTTTAGTTTAGTTTTTGTTCGAAGGGATGCACGGCTGTCCCTTCATAGTGGTGCATAGTGGTGACCTGAAGGCCCAGGAGCCTTCTGGGCTCCACCGGGGAACAGGGACCCATTGAGCCCCAGCCTGTACACTTTCCACATTATCATCATTGGCTCATTTATGGCCACATTTAGACTGTGTGAATGTCCAGATGTCCAGACGATGGTTTTGATGAAGTCCAGATTTGTGTGGCTGCTATGCAGTTAAATCCCCAATGGGAGATTTCAATACAAATATTTGATTCATTTCTAGCAATGTTAAAATAAACCATTTAGACTCAAAGTCGTTGAAAGATTTCTAAATCAATCATGAGATGTCGCCATTGAATTGTGTGTAGTTTCCCATCTACAGTACATAATACCGTGTATAAAAGCCTAGCTTGAGGGTAGTTAGATGGATGAACGCACTAAGGAAACCTTCCTAAATGACTGCCACTTCACACAAAAGGCCTACTTATGGAAGCTAAATGGTGGGCCGATTTATTAGCTTGCGTTTTTACAATGGCTGCCTCTATAAATGTAGGTACTGTTAGCCAAGGAAAATCACACACACACACACACACACGCCTCACACATCTCCAGTTGGTTTGTTCCGTGTAGCGATTCTGGGATGGTCTGGAATGTACTAACTATCTGTGTTAGTGGGGGGCAAGTAGAGGAGATGACCAGAAGCTGATGTTGAAATTAAACAGACAATGAGATTTGAAAATGGGAGCAAAAGTACAATCTCATAGATGGTGTGTGTGTGTGCGTGTGTGTTTGTGTGTGTCTGTGTGTGTGTTTGGTGATCTACATTTCCATAGGAGAGGTACCGTGTCTCTCTCTCTCTCTCTCTGTTTCTGTGTCTCTCGTCCTCTGACAGTGTAGTTAGGGAGAGTGTGTGATAAGTAGGGTATAAATAAGAATCTCACACAATGTGCTGGGGACAGTCTGAAGGATTAACAGCTCTGGGGTCTGCCTACTGGCCTTTAACTACAGCTCTACATATAATAGTGTGTCTAGGAATGTCTGTCTCTCTCTGTCACTAACCATGTTGCCATTTTTTGTCCATGAACCACGTTGAGGTGTGTTTCTGTGCCAAACATTGTGTGTGTTTGTGTGTGTGTATGTGTGTGTGTGTGTGTGTGTGTTCATGTGCGTGTGTGTGTGGTTTGACCGTACATGAGTGTATGCCCCTGTGCCCCCCCTTTTACTCATGATGAGAGCAGACTCTCGCTGTCTGGTCTGCTGCACATCCCGCTGGAGCGAGGTGTGTTCCTCTCTGCTTCACTGCTCCGTCATCCATGGAACGTAACATGGAAACATCTCCACTGTTTGACAGGTGTGGTCCAGGGACCTGTTAGTCTGCTGTATAACCATCTCATTATGTCATTAGATATATGAAATATATACGTATGCATACAATACAATACAATCATAGCAATCATAACAAACCATAAGAGGTCAGAGGGTGGTAGGGGTCACGCCTGTTGGCTTCAGAGGGTTAACTGGCAGACTATATTGTTGTGACTATCATACATACCCTTTGCAACTGTTATTCATAACCATAAAATATAATGAAACTCCGTGATTAATAGATCTGCAGACTGTCTTGAGATCATTACGTACCCATCTCTGTGGAATGCAATCGTTCAAAGTTCATCAGTAACTTTTTGTCAACATTAAGTCACACATTCATTCATTGTATTACAGTCCATGAGGATCATGTTACTCCCAAAACCTTCTGGTCTCTAATGTCCACCAGGACAAAAGACAGCAAGCAGCTTTGAGGTTCTCCTTAAGTCGTTTGGAAGATTTTTCAGCCAGTGACCAGACCCAACTTTATATGTTTTTGTGCATCTGCTACACGTCACTTTAACCACCTAATGGGCTCCAGAAGCTGATGTTTGGCTGCGGGGGAGGAGGAGGAGGAGGGGGAGGAGCCTCTGGTGGAGCAGCAGGTCAACTAGGGACAGTTGGACCACACTTTAATCACAGGCAGAACCAGATTAATCCAGTATGGAAATTAATGGAAAGGCCAGGGCAGGCCTAGGCCCGGGGGCCATAGCTCAACTAACGGCAGTGGTTAAGAGACTCTGTCAGCACCGCATGTGGCTACACTCCCATCCCAGGATGCCATCAGGGTACGCCTCACAACCCTTGTTTCCTTTTGTGTGTGTGTGTGTGTGTGCGTGCTTGTGTGTGTTCATTCCTTTTGAGTTTGCCCAAAGCCATGTGTTCAATAAGTCAATCAAGATCAGTGCAAGATATCCCGTTCCTTAAATGACACTTGATTGTTCGCTGAGAGCCGAGCCCCAGCCGAAGGGTTCATCAGCCAACATCAGCCCATGTGGTGTGTTAACGCCACTGAGGAATGAACACAACAAACAAACAATGACGAGTCTGTTCTGTTCTGTCACGGCAGGCAGCAGTGAGCTGAGGAGACAGTGTTCTCTCCACGACGCCGGTCCTAGTACACGCCTTCCCCGTGGGTTGAAGTGGTTCCCATCCACTGTGCTTCTTTAGCCAAAGACATGCACCATCATTTCACTTGTGTGTGCGTGTGTGTTTGTGTGTGTGTGTGCGTGTGTTAGAAACATCTATCCAACACACACACACACACACACACACGCACGCACACACACACACACACACACACACCATCAGGATGTAAACTTTGCTGTGGCTTAAATCTCTCTAAATTTCTCTCTCTCTCTCTGGGATTCACTTGGCTACTCATTCTCTCCCCTTATTGGCTGACACGCCACGGGGCTCGTAGCTCGCTCAAGGCCGTGGCGGCGGCGGTGACAATCCACGGAAGCCCCCGGCAGTAGCTGCGTAGGTAAGTGGCGAGCGCTCTCTGGGGGGCCGTTTTCACTGTAACAGTAAAGTTCCAAAAACATGATGTAATTTCCTGTCCTGTTTCTGGCCCAAGCGCCTCGGGGTACAATGAGAAGCAGTGGGAGGACGTGTGAGTTAAGGGCCATGTGTATTACACCCAGGCCGCATTCCACTGACAAACTGAGGAAATCCCTGCTCCCCCCCCACCCCCCCCCCCACCGGTTGTGTGAAAGTACACATGGTAGATTCTGTTGTATAAGTGTTATTGGCCCGGGAGGACCGAACCACGTGGCTTGCAGGGGAGTCCTCAGATGGTTGGCGATACAGCGGTCTTCCATGACCTACACGTATGACAAATGACAACTGTGTGTGTGTGTGTGTGTGTGTGTGTGTGCGTGAGAGTTTTGGTGAGCTCCACAGGTTATTTTACATAGCAAACACGGTAACACTTTACCTGGATAGTCCGCAGTTGAGTATCAATCTATTATCAGTTGAGTATCAACAGTGTCTCTGTTTAGTGTTGTTATGGGACCACTAAAAACATGTTTAATATTTGCGATTTCGAATCGGTGCAG
>OOFB01017210.1:0-12408 GCA_900323305.1 Trachyrincus murrayi | reverse complement strand
TGCTTTGTTGATGCTTTGGAAGTTGATTTGGGTATACTGTGTCTACTGTGAAAGACAAGCCGTTATAAGAGCGGGCAGAGATCGGGAGGGGCTTATTTATATCACTATAGTCACGTGTTTTCCAAGAAACCACTGCTGGAGGAAGAAAACAGTACTAGAAACGCCCCCCATTTGCTCACATGTAAGCTATTACATTTGTTACAAATAAACTTCAAACTTTCTATTATACAGTGTGACAAACAAGTGGGCAAGTGCAGGTGTTGCAAGTTAACCTTTCTCATCTGCCATAGGATCTGTACAACAATGTTCAACATGGAAGAACTAATTAAATTAACTGCACAGTTAAAGCCAATCACTGCAAAGTTAGAGCTAATCACAGCACTAGTTCAGCTATTACATTTGTTACAAATAAGATAGTATCCACCTTAGACAATAAGAAACATTGTGCTGCCCCCAAAAAAACAACGTCATAGGTCATAAGGCACACTTCGTTCTAAATGTTACAATCATGATGAATTGCTGTATTTTTCTCTTCCTGTCCAGCCCATCACATCGTCCCCTCTGGAAGGAGGACTGTAAACCCTAACCCTAACTCAAACAATTACACTATCACTTATCCATTAATAATAGCTATGACGGTTTACAAAGCTCTCACTGGCCTGGCACCAAATGATATTTCCAACATGCTTGTCAGGTATGAGCCAGTCTCTGAGGCGGATTGTGTGTGTGTTAAGTGAAGTGTTATGGAGATAAGTAGGCCTACCGGTGGGCCTTTCCCGGGACTCGATGTGGATATGGATAAAGGAAATGGCAGCGTGACAGTGTTATAACGTAATGACAACCTGCAGTATAATGATTACGATGTCCGGATCACACTTTGTGTGTATAAACGTATTTACAAAGTCCATATACCCTATAAAATATGTTGTTTCTTTAAATAAAGGTTCCCAAGTCTGGGCTATCAGATCTTGTTTGTAGGTCTAGCCTATATATTGTACCTACCCTGTAACTAAATGTGACAACGGAGGAACTAACTGCTTTAGATTACAGCCCCCATACCCTGTACTTACCATGTAACTAAATGTAACAAAGGGGGAACTACCACAGCATATATATCTAACTTACTCTAAGAGAACAATATGAGACGTTTGTTTCGATTTTACTTGCCTCAAAACATGGAAGAACAAACTAAATGAACGGCACAGTTTGCTGTCAGAATGGTATATTAACCATATATATGCGTTGTGATTACCATATGTTTTATCTTGATATATTTGTATTTATTTCCTGGGATGAAAGGAGGCCGTGCACAGAGCTGGAAAATAGGTAAGCTTGAGGAGCTGTAATGCTGATCGGACACAATTGCCAGGGAGAAGACTTTCAACATTTTAACGAGTAAAAAATTGTCAACATGTGGTTACACCGAACCACACGTTTGCTGGTGAGGTGAACGACAGCTGAGACAGTCTTCATAGGCCGACAGTACAATACATGCCCCCTGGACCTTTGCTCCGAAGTAAACGCGCAGATGTACCCCGTGGGTATTTTAAGTACCCCGAAATTATAAAGGAACAATGTGGTTTGCCTGTTTGTTGGTAATAAGGTCATTTTTAAATAGAATTACATGATGCAGAAGTCATCACTCCATCTATCTTGAAACGTCCAGATTTTTACTCCGTTTTATGGTCATAATGTACCCAGTAATAATAGATTAGGTACCCAGTAGTTAAATAATAATAACAATAATAATAATAATAATAATAATACATTCTCTCTAAGTTCCTCCCAAACGTCCATATTATTGCTCAGTAGGTCATACATACCCTGTAATAATAGAATAGGTACCTAGTAGTTAAGTAACTACAGTATAAGTTCTTTGTAAAATCCCAAATTGTTACCCCATTATTCCATAACTTCACATCTTGTTCCCCAGTACCAACATATAAGTAATGGTGTACTGTACTGGTACACCGTTAGTACAAAAGATTACACCGTAACTCCGGAGTAATTACGCTGTACGTTGCGGGCTGTAATCTAAAGTGTTACCGAAAATAATCTTTCCATTCATTGGCTAAAGGAATGAGAATTGAACTTGGCATCAAATGAAACAAGTTAATTTCACAACATAGCCTATACAACAAATCATTTCAACGTATTATGATATTGATGATGAGATGAAAAAGAGCGAAGGAGAAATTAGATGTAATTTGTTACTGTAATGCTTAAATGTTATCCATTACAGTAGCTGTAATTGTTGTAAAGCTGACATCATTGTAAATGAGGGCAACCTCAATGGTTCTTCGAGTTTAAATAAAGGTTTGAAATGAAATGAAAATAATTGATTTAAACAACAACAAAAAATAAAAAACATTTATATGGAATATCATTATTATAACAAACCGCTAAGCCTCTTGAGTTGGACTTTTAAATTGTTGACTGGTACAGCTTTGAGCAAGGCTAACACACCACCTAGGAGGCCGTGCAGAGAAATGCATGTACAATCAATCAGGTCAAAAAGGCCAACGATTTATATGAATATGCCAAGTTAACACGACATTAAAGTAAATAATACATACTGGTCTGCCTTACCTAAAAGAAACAGAACAAATATTCTCCAAATGTATCTGTAATTAGCCCACTTAAATGTGGTTGATTGCCCCAGAGCCGTGATTGGTTCACACCATCGACTACAGAGGGAGCCAAACTACATTAAACCGCCTTGTGGAAAAAATAATGAGGAAATACATTGCTCTCTATGCTACTTAGGTCATGACCTTTATACAGTCTATAGTGGTGACCTAATGGCAATTCGAATATGCAACACAAAATTCACTAAAGTCCAATTTAAATTGAATCTCTCGTTTTTTCACCGATTGCTAACCTGCCTGTACCATTGGGACTTTCTGAAACATGACCACACGCATATGCATAGGGTTTAATATCAACATGGCCACGCATTTATGTAGTGGTATATTTCTGGCATCCTCATCATAGTCTGTACAATACAATACAAGTGTAAAGATACCAAATTTCATAAAGAGGGGCACAAAGTTATTCGACTTTTTGGGAACAACAGCATACACGATTCGTAATATTATCAGTTCTTTTCGACCGCTTCCTGGCTTTTACTTTGAAATGAAGAACAGGAAGTGCACCTCGTCGGTAACACGCAGACGCACGGTTTGGGCGAAAGCTAACTTGAAGCTAGCTAAACTAAGTGTTGGCGACCTGGACGACAGCTCTCTAACGTTGGGATGGCCATGTAAGGTAAATTAAGATTTACGCGGACCATGATTGCCACGTTCACCTCGTGTGTCGGACAGGTCGTGTCATTTAGGAAGCATTTGTAGTGAAGTATGTTTTGGGGGGATGTGAAAGACCCAATGCTAGGAGACTAACACACACACACACACACACACACACACCTCGCAGCCACACTATTGCGTCTGCGCGTTTTTACGTCTATTTTGTGCCTGTTTTGATATCCATACCTCAGTTTATTTACTTTTAATTCCCGCTGTTATATGCGTTCTTGTAGCCAGGTTAGGTTTGTTCTAAGTAATGCTTCCAGGTTGTGTAAACAGACGGTGAAGCCACCGAAGCTAATGTGTAACGCCTTCCTAAATGGGACACACAGTGTTTACTTTACAGTAAGCATGAACCGCAACTGCTGTCATTGTGACGATGTGGACTGTTGTTAATTAAACCATTGCATTCGAGAACAACAACTGTCGTTCATAAACCGTGGAGAGAATCAGCCCCCAACGTGTATTAAGTGACAGGACTAAGTAAGGTATTCTAGTGAGCCTTTTTAGATACAGCGTATACTGACGTGAGCTGATCGTACTCAATCTGTGTCGCTGTCTTGTTAATGACTCCAATGTAATCAGTAATCACTCTGTATTCACGTTTTTACCTTCATCGTGGTATTATAAAGTTCACCTTCATCTGTTTGGAAGAGAATTGTGCTCCACTTTCCTCTGAGATGTCCAAGTGGCGTCAAACCCCTTACCCGTGTCCCTTTTACCTTCTGTGTGTAGGTGGATAACACGTTGTTGAACCACATTTTAGTCTTCAGTGCATGGACGCAAAGCCAATGCGCAGGTATGTAATACCCCCCCCCCCCCCCTCTCCAATCGTCAGATGAAACCGAACCTGATGTACCTTGGTTAGTAGTACCTTAGTTAGTAGTACCTTAGGATAATAATAACTGCTGGTCCGAACCTTAGTTCTAGCTACAGCTAAAATAAGGGCTCTGTCAGTCTCTCTCACACACACACACACACACACACACACACACACACACACACACACACACACACACACACACACACACACTAGTAGTTGAGAGAAGAACCTGAAAATGACACGAGCACAAAATCAGGGCTACCCCTTGAAATATTCTAAGGGGGAGGGGGGGGCACAGGGACGCTCCACTGGTGTAGGTTACACCAGCTCTTCTGGCACACTGAGGTAGGCTTAGAGCTATACTTGGGGCTATACTTCTTACCGCAATGCAACCAAGGTATAAATCTCTGGCGGTATTGCTTTTGTCTAATATCAGTTGGCTTATCAGTGCCAGACATGACTCTACGGGCAGCTTTGCCTTCCTCATGAAATGCAGAAAAATGCTGCCCCAGGGTTAAATGGGCTCTAAAAGATACCGTGGCAGTGACTTGATTTGTACACACACTTTTTTAACGCATTGTTTGTGTTGTCTGCCAGCCCCCTTTGATACACAAAACCAGCTGTATGTGCTGTAAAATGTGTCCAACATAACAGATAAATAATCAGTGAGCAAGTCTGTGAGTTATGCAACTATACATGCTGTAGCCTAAAGATTTTAATAAAAAAATCCCCCAAAATGTTTTGTTATATAACATGGATTCTCAACATTTATGCTGCACTGCAGATTTCCACTTTCCTTTCCTGTCTCTGTTTACACTCCAATACACATGATGGTATTCATCATTGTTGCGTGGATGAGCTCAGGTACATATCGAGAGTGGTAGGGCATTTAACTAGCCACTCCTCCCCTCACCCACAGGGCTACCAGCGCACGCCAGGACGCCACAGGAATGGACATCACCAGCCGCTGTACCCTGGGAGACCCCAACAAGCTCCCGGAGGGGGTCCCCCAGCCCGCACGCATGCCATACGTCTCGGACAAGCACCCGCGGCAGACCCTGGAGGTGATCAACCTGCTGCGGAAGCACCGAGAGCTCTGTGACGTGGTGCTGGTGGTGGGCTCCAAGAAGATCTACGCCCACCGTGTCATCCTGTCCGCCTGCAGCCCCTACTTCAGGTACATGCCTCTGACGTGTGCGGTCCTGTCTGGTTCAACCTGTAGAGCATATCAACAACACTGCTTGGATGAAAGTATATATCATTTCGTAGATATGCATCGTGCTGGGACATTGAATTATGATTTGGACATGCATGCCTTTTGATAAAATGATAAAACAATGTGAGGTTTTAAAATACAAATTAAATACTACTAATGCACTAGATTCAATGCGATTTGGAAACATTGGCATCTGTGTCCCAGGGCCATGTTTACCGGAGAGCTGGCAGAGAGCCGACAGACGGAGGTGGTGATCCGAGACATAGACGAGAGGGCCATGGAGCTGCTTATCGACTTTGCCTACACCTCGCAGGTAACCAGAGCCTGGAAGACTCCATGTTATAAACTAACCTTGGATGACTCCTCGTTATAAACTAACCCTGGTTGACTCCTCGTTATAAACTAACCCTGGATGACTCCTCGTTATAAATTAACCCTGGATGACTCCTCATAGCAACCCAGGGTAATGTTCAATAATAACCAACATTAATGATACTTATTTACAAGACAACTTTATGTTCTGTTTACCTGGTGCCATTCCCAACAAGAACATTATCATGAATAAAAAATGATATCCAAAATCAAATGGAATGAAGAAACTACACATTTAAACCAAAAATCGAAAAGCCACGTCATCACCATTTTTACCAGTGCTTGTCAACCCCAGTGTAGCAGGTTAACCCTCAGTCCCCCCTGATAGTGTCGTGTGGACCCCTTCCCCCATAACAGGTGACGGTGGAGGAGGGCAACGTGCAGACGCTGCTGCCCGCTGCCTGCCTCCTCCAGCTGGCTGAGATCCAGGAGGCCTGCTGTGAGTTCCTCAAGAGGCAGCTGGACCCCTCCAATTGCCTGGGCATCCGGGCCTTCGCCGACACGCACTCTTGTCGTGAGCTGCTGCGCATCGCCGACAAGTTCACCCAGCACAACTTCCAGGAGGTCAGCACACCGGGAGACATTGCCGTTTTTTTTAAAATATATTATACCTCCTCTGAATTAGTTTTTAAACTTCTATCAAGAGGGACGTCATTTGACACGAGCACAGCTTATTTTTATCCAGCTGGTGTTCGTGTACACGTGGTCTTTTTCCAGGCCTTGGGTCATATGCGCCTGTTGCCTAGTCACCTATTCCGCTGGCGGACAGACAGACCATTCCTTCATTTTACCTTCCTCACTTGATGAACATGCAGTTTATTACTGTTGGATGCATACAGAATGCAAAGTATATAATATAACATTTCACATTTGGAGTCCCACTACTTACTATTATTATTATTGTTAGAAATATTGACAGTTGGGTGGACTGTTGGGTGTGTAACCACCACTTCCTGAGTTGAGAGATAGGAGACCCAAAATCCCACTACAAATGTCCCCTCTGACCTGCCGTCCGTCCCCCCCTGACCAGGTGATGGAGAGCGAGGAGTTCATGCTGCTTCCCGCCAACCAGCTGATCGACATCATCTCCAGCGACGAGCTGAACGTGCGCAGTGAGGAGCAGGTGTTCAACGCCGTGATGGCCTGGGTCAAATACAGCATCCAGGAGCGCAGACCCCAGCTGCCACAGGTTGGCCTGAACGCCCATGGTTAATCCTACAGCCGAAGCTAGCCAGAGCTACCGCTAGCCCGCTAGCCGGAGCTACTGCGAGTTGCTATTTGAAATGGATATTCATTTCGTGTCCATGTTTAGTGTAATGGGTTGATGGAGGAAGAAGGAATGTTTTGAATCAGCCCCCTCCTATTAGAAAACATTTTGGTTCACAAATCAGATTTAGATTAATATCTAAAGTCTGATGGCAGACGAGCTCAAATCTGGGTGAACGGAGCATTTAAATTTCTTTCGCTTCAAACTTATTGCGACCAATCATGTTGCTGGGGGCGGGGATCTGTAGATGTGTTACATGGAATGGGACTCTACTGGGTCTCTACTGGTCTCTACTGGAAACAATCTGACCGGTGGAACCACAACAAACGTGATATGGCTGACCATTAATCTGAGATCCAGAAGAAGACTGATAACTAAAACGATAGCATCGTCCCATTGTCGGTATCCCTCCTTGGCCAACAGCGAACGCAGACTCTGCACTGATAAACTAAACTTTTCCTGTAGCCTGTGGGAAGGCAAGCTAAAACGTCCTGTCCGGACACCATGATGCTTTCCGGCCCTGGCGCTGTGCAGTCTCCCCCCAGAAGTTTGGCTAGCATAGTCCAACTTCTGTATCTGAAATGACTCATTCACTGACTGTTGGGCAGTTTCTGTGCACCATCTGTAATAACTGACTATTACAATGTCTATACTACTATTTAGTCTTTTAGACTTGCAGTGAATTATTTTCACATTATCATTAATGAACTGGTAGGGGTTAGGGCATCTTGCTCAGGGGTGCCTACAGGTAGCAGGCGTTGGGGTTTGAACCCATAACCTTTTGGGCTAATCGCTTGACTCTCTTCCCCCCCCCCCAGGTGCTGCAGCATGTCCGTCTACCCTTACTCAGCCCCAAGTTCCTGGTGGGCACCGTGGGCTCGGACCCCCTCATCAAGAGTGACGAGGAGTGCCGGTGAGCTCACCTTTTCTGTTTTATTTAGCGTGCTTCTGGGTGTCAGACGCAAGTCTAGTCATATAGCACCCTTCAAACACCAAGGCCTTTCACAGTGCTTCATACATAAATTGTTATAAATTAAAAATATCTGTGGCAAACTGAAAAACCTTGAGCCCTTTACCTACTTGTAACTATAAGGTGAGGGCGTACATACCTAGCACACTCGTACCTAAGGTCTGTCTTTAGGGTGCCTCCTCTACAGTACACTGTTAAAGTCAAGTCATTCCACAGAGCCCTGTTCCTCTGGCAGGGTATTACATCATCGATGGTATAACCAACCTGGTGGAGCCTAGAGTAACCAAGGACATGGTCATCTGCTTTTTGTTTCTCCTTCAACTGTTTTCCATACCATAATATTCTCAAATGAGAGAACAGTGTCTGAGGAAACCATAGAGACGAGTTGACAGTTTGTATTGACGTTTCCTGTTTAAGGAAAACCTTAAAGGCTATTATCCAGTCTAGACTCAACAGTTATGACAGTGGGTCTAGATTTGGCCCCCCCATGTGTTTTCTCATATATAGTGAAAACATATACTCTTTATCGTGACTGGGTAAAGCTCAGCCGTTACTGTAGTTTATCTATAGCCTTCACTTTTCATGACGACACTTTATGTATTTATGTTCTGTGTTATATCAGATGTCCTGCTCGGTCGGCCATGTTAAGAATAGCTCTGTGGCTCTCTCTTATCAGCAGAATGTATTTCTATGAGGCTCTGTGTGTTGGTTTACAGGGACCTGGTGGATGAGGCTAAACACTATCTGTGTGTTGGTTTACAGGGACCTGGTGGATGAGGCTAAAAACTACCTGCTGCTGCCCCAGGAGAGGCCCCTGATGCAGGGCCCCAGGACCAGGCCCCGCAAACCCATCCGCTGTGGAGAGGTGCTGTTCGCAGGTCAGTACCGGGCCACTACTGGAGTCTGCTATGACTGCAGTACTCTTTGAGTCTTTTAAAATGCACTGCTACCATGAGAAGTGGCTAGTTACAAGGCCGAGGTATGAAGGAGTATAGTGTTTTTTTTTTTATAGGGGGCTGGATAGTGTGGTTGTTAGGGTGTTTGACTCCCAGCTGAAAGGTACTGGGTTCGATCCCCAATGTCCCCAGTGTACCTGTAGGGATCCTTAAGAAAGATGCCGTAACCCCCTACCTGCTAGCCAAGTATTTTAATTATCACATCATTTATCATATCGTAATGAATTACATTACATCACCTCATAAGGTGTGCATAAAAATAATATAATATTGTTCATCAACTCTCTCTTCTGACCAATTAGTCAACTGCAGGGCTGTTGGTTTAATTCCCCAGTTGGTGAACAGACCATCGGTATCCTAGGTCAGTCTAATCTTTCTTTCTTTCTCCCCCTCCCCGCTGTAGTGGGTGGCTGGTGCAGTGGCGATGCCATCTCCAGCGTGGAGCGCTACGACCCTCAGACCAACGAGTGGCGCATGGTGGCGTCCATGAGCAAGCGGCGCTGTGGCGTGGGCGTCAGCGTGCTGGACGACCTGCTCTACGCCGTGGGCGGCCATGATGGCTCTTCCTACCTCAACTCTGTGGAGAGGTCGGCCATTTTGGAGTTTTCTGCTCAAAGTAGAATGGTGCATTGAGGCGTAACATGAAAATGTTATTTTTTGGTAAATTAAAATTCTCTGCATGTCCACCCCGAACACTTTAGTCACTTTGTTGTGCAGTATTTTGTAACCGCAAATTGTAGTAATTTTTTTGACCTCTACACTTAAAAAAATTTTTTTTGCCACTTTGCTTTTTTTGTCTTATCTCTGTGTTATCGCTGTGTTTTTGCAGGGCGTAGATGACCCCTATGCCATATGCCAATGCCATTCCAATGTACAAACTGTTGTGTTCTCGCGTCTCTCTTCAAGATACGACCCCAAGACCAACCAGTGGAGCAGTGACGTGGCCCCCACCAGCACCTGTCGCACCAGCGTGGGCGTGGCCGTGCTGGGCGGCTACCTGTACGCCGTGGGGGGGCAGGACGGGGTCTCCTGCCTCAACATCGTGGAAAGGTGACTGCACTGTGTCTGGGAGGGCTGGGGGAGGTACAAGGAGCCTGGTGGTTACCGTATGTCAAACGGCCATGTGACCGGCTGCTGGCGATACATTAATCCTCCCTTCCATCCATAGACTGTATAAAGCCTCCATCCCATCCCCCTGTGCTACCCCTGCAGGGGCAGGGGTTCGTCAAAGATAAACTCTTTGACAAACACTTTCATCCAAAGCATCTTGCAGTACACGAGTACTTGCATTCTTGGCATGGGTGGGCCCCATTCGGAATCGAACCCCTAACCCTGGCAGTCTTAACTCTACCTGTAGAAAGACGGGCCTCATATACATATAACTCGAGCTATGAAGCAAACAGCCAACATTCATAATTGAATCATTTAAAATGTTTTTATTGTATTTATTTATTTATTCTATTATTCAATTTTAGTTTTCATTTTTATTTTGTTGTGCATTTTGTTATTCCACTGCACTATGTTGAATTTGGCAAATTAAACATCTTGAATCTTGGAAGTCAACCATTAAAAACCACCCTCTAAAAGAACCCCAAAAAAGCAAACTGCTTTGCTAGCTATCTACAGATAGCGCTATGGCAGCTGATCATGTGACCTGGCCGGTGCTTCCCAATGTGTTCCAGGTACGACCCGAAGGAGAACAAGTGGACCCGCGTGGCCTCCATGAGCACCCGGCGGCTGGGCGTGGCGGTGGCCGTGCTGGGGGGCTTCCTCTACGCCGTGGGTGGGTCGGACGGCACATCGCCCCTGAACACAGGTAGCACACTGGATGGTCCCACCCAGACCGGGGTGGTCCTTTTTTAAAGTGGTGGACAACAGGATCTAAAGACATAAAATAACCATGACATATCACAGAGGGATGTATCCACTACACTCGTACCGAATATCTTGTCAGGAAAATGTCAAAAAGTATGTTAATATGCATCTCAAAGTCAGCTAATGAACTCAGTAGGGGTTGTAGCGGTGTGGTTTTGTGTAGTTTGTACTTCCTCAGTTGAAAACGCTGTAGCTTCATTCAGATGCACCGTCGCTGTAATGTGAGTGTACGGTAGTTGGTCATTGACCTGGCTACGTAGCCAGAAGGGAAAGTGGACTCCACCCATTAAATTGGCTTGAAGTAAATCGATACGCTGAAATTACATGAGATTGCAATGGATTTCATGGAACATCGTTTTCTGATGCTTAATGCACACCTTGATAACCCTTAATAACATCATTAGAAGTACATGATGCTTAATAACACCTCGATAACCCTTAATAACGTCATTAGAAGTACATGATGCTTAATAACACCTCGATAACCCTTAATAACGTCATTAGAAGTACATGATGCTTAATAACACCTCGATAACCCTTAATAACATCATTAGAAGTACATGATGCTTAATAGCACCTCGATAACCCTTAATAACGTCATTAGAAGTGAATGATGGATTTCTGTTGTCCATCACTTTAACAAGAGAGAGAATTCCTTGAAACAACTTTCCATCGTTTGCCAATAAAGCCTCTACGCGTCGTTCACGTGTCGTTCATGTGTTGTAGTGGAGCGCTACAACCCCCAGGAGAACCGCTGGCACACGGTGTCACCCATGGGCACCCGGAGGAAGCACCTTGGCTGCGCCGTCTACCAGGACATGATCTACTCTGTGGGGGGGCGCGACGACACCACTGAGCTGAGCAGTGCCGAGCGCTACAACCCCCGTACCAACCAGTGGTCCCCCGTCGTTGCCATGACGTCCAGACGCAGCGGGGTCAGCCACCCTCGTTGTGTGTGTGTGTGTGTGTGTGTGTGTGTGTGTGTGTGTGTGTGTGTGTGTGTGTGTGTGTGTGTGTGTGTGTGTGTGTGTGTGTGTGTGTGTGTGTGTGTGTGTGTGTGTGTGTGCGCCTGCCTCTGCCTCCTTTGGGGCCTGCTCATAAGGCAACATTTTTGTCATTATTGCATAAAAAACCTTTAACTACACTAAGTGTATTTTCCTGTTAATTCTGTAGTAGGTTGTTTTATCGTGTGATTATAACAGTAAATACTATAATAACTAGTTACTATTGTAACTAACGTCTGACAACCATCTAAGTCAACACTGTCTTGCTAATTAAACATCTTTCCCATCCACATGGACACTAGAAGCAGCCCCTTTACTTCCATCATTCCTCCAACACGCTAACCTCCCCCTCCCCCAGGTGGGCCTGGCGGTGGTGAACGGTCAGCTGATGGCGGTGGGCGGTTTCGACGGGACTACGTACCTGAAGACCATCGAGGTGTACGACCCCGACGCTAACACATGGAGGTAAGGAGCGCCCGGGGGGCGGGTGTGGGCGTGCGTGCGTGCGTGTGTGTGTTTAATGTCTCGTTTCTCTCCTCTCTCCCCCCAGGCTCTACGGAGGCATGAACTACCGTCGGCTGGGAGGCGGGGTGGGCGTCATCAAAATGACTCACTGTGAA
>OOFB01017201.1:6229-13999 GCA_900323305.1 Trachyrincus murrayi | reverse complement strand
AACTCATTCCAGGGCTATTTCAAGCGTAAAATGACTTGTGTTTAGACAAGATGTATAGCCCACTCTATATCTTGAAAAAGATCAGAGTTATATATATGTGTATATATATACACACACACACACACACACACACACACACACACACACACACACACACACACACACACACAAACACACACACACACACCGATCTATGAATCTGTTTTACAGCCTAAAGAAAACATAATTGAATCGGATACACACGCACGCACGCAAGTATTGTCATACACACACACACACACACACACACACACACACACACACACACACACACACACACACACACACACACACCACACACTAGCAGCATAAAAGTGACAGCAGATGGCAGCATCGGCCAGTTTTGCGATTACCTCCAGAATCCATGGCGCCACTGTAGGCCCATTCTGAATGTGAGGAATCTGGATCACTTTGACGTCAGTGACTCAAATTGACTGTATGAGGAATTTCTCGCTCTTGAAATATTTGTTTGAAAACACATTTTTAACTTGTAGAAATTATCATAGTTTAGTCGCTGCCCTTTAAATTGCAGTTATTTGTTAATAACTGGCCAAGTAATGACCGGTTTCTTATTTCATGTAAATAACATGTGATTGCTAAGGCTACTATTGTACACCCGTAGGCCCATTTAAAAGCTGATGACTCAAGACCATCACAGACCTGCATGTCACTTCAAAGTGAATCACCGTTATATTTGATGACGGTGAGACACAAGTGAGTCAGCATTAAACATGAATGGATGAACCAGAGGTTTGTTCTGTTCATACACTGTTGGGTGTGTCTTTTAGCACCTGACAGCGCATTATGATTTCAAAGAGGCAGTCTGGAGCAACTGTGTCTCCAGTCTTGTAGTGGGCATACAACACGAAGGTTTACCCTATCTCACGTCATCAAAGCTGCTATAGGTAAGATTTGAGAGTTGCAAAGAAGAGAGAGAGAGAGAAAGAGAGAGAGAGAGAGAGAGAGAGAGAGAGAGAGAGAGCGCAAAAGAGAGCAAGCCAAAGAAAACACCCCCTCTCTGGCATTTCTAACAATTACACTAAAATTATAGCTCTATATTACCTACGGCACATTTACTAGGTTTTTATAACTTAGTGTGACAGGCTTTTTAAATGGTTATTTGAAAGAAATGCAACTTATGTCTTTAAACAAAAAAAAACGTGATGATTGACTTGAATTACATTTGAAAAAGATGATTAGACAAAGGCGTTTACGACACAGTATCAATGGATTGTTTTAATTATCATATATATTATTTTTCAGCAGTCGCCCAGACATGAGCTCAACCATAATAAGGTATCTATGTTACATATGGACCGACCGCACAGACAAACCCCTCCCCTTCCTCACGGCACGTTACCATGGAAACAGGCTCACTTCCGAACTTGCTCCTGACTCTCGGATACTGCCTGCGACCCACCCCACACACACACACACACACACACACACATACACACACACACACACACACATACACACACACACATACACACACACACACACACACACACACACACACACACACACACAACCCCCAACACCACCCACATATCCTCATGTGTATTTTTTCACACTATTTTACAGCTATTGTGATTGACTCAATCATGTTTCTATGTAGATGGTTGATTCTTACATGATGAGGGTTCTTTTCTATACATGTTTCCTATTATAAAGAGAGTAAGAGAGGAAACTACATTTGTTCACCCACTGTGGAATGAATGGCTTTGTTACCAATGTCCACTTCCTGTCAATCAAGCCTGCATCGTCTCTGCTTCAAGCAACACACAAGAGAGTGGACTGAGATAAACCCTAATAACATGAATGGTTCTAAAATGAAAATAATCGGAAATCTAAAAGCTGAGCCCTGTCTGTCTGTCCTGTGACTTGACCGTATTTAATACCTGAACGTTTTGATCATTTGCCAGAGGTCAGCTGTGTGGCTGTTTTGCAGTGGCCAGTGAAATGTGGACAAACAAAGAAATGTGTCCTCAACACATTCAACAGCACAATCAATCCAATCCAGCTTTAGCAATAAACTCTTTTTGTGTGTCCCTTGTCTTTTTAAGTGGATTGCACTGGCCGTGATGCAAAAACAGTTTTACAATAGATAGTTGCACCATTTTAATCCCATTAAGGCTGTACACTGAGACCATTTATAACATATACAACATTCTTGATAATATGTGTCTACGAGGGAGAGGCAGGGGTCTCCACAATCAAAGAGTTGAAGCAGAAGCGAGATCTCTTCAATGTTGACTCCTCGGTTGTTCACCGGTTAGTATCGTGTCTTTTCCTCATTCAATTTGCTGTAAGTTGTAATTTCAGTCGTTGTTGTTGTTGTTGTTGTTGTTATTATGGACAACAGTGTGACTGACAAAGGCAGCTAACGTACTGTATGTACTGTGCATATTAATCGATCAACAGCTTTCTGTGTTTAAAACAAAACCCATCTCAGACATTGACATACTATTCATAAAAAAAAACAAGATAAGACATTTTTCGGAGACAGTGTCAAATGTAAATTGTGGAACACAATGGTGAAGAAAAAAGACACACGACACAAGCTTAGACCACACCAAAATAAAATAAAAACGCCTCCTTGTAGTAACTTCAATGGTCAGACCTGAGCTGCTCTGTGCTCGCTCCTCTGTGTCTGGCGGCAGACCAACTGAAACCGGAGCCCGGGCATCAATAATACAGGGATAGATTAGTCAGCCTGCCCACATCCCCTCTGTCTGTTTCTCTTAACCTCTGGCCATTAAATAACCTATTTACAGGACATTAACCCCTACACCCCTGGACAGCACACCACTCCCTAACCAAGCACCTGTCAGCTCTGCTTACGCTTTTACTGATCAAAACTACACGGCTTCCTGTACAGCAAATCAATCACTTGATTCGTGGTAATCGGTAAGATGGTGCAAGGCAATTGGACATTTCCATATTAAGCCGTTGTTATTTATAATTTCTATATATTTCTATATATATTCACTGTATATATGTATATCACACGTTTAAGGCATTTCTATTAAATTACATGATACTGAGTGGATTGACCCAGAAAATTGAAGAATATGAAAAATGTCCTCTGCCCTAGTCGGACCTCAACATATTTAAATAAAATAGGAAAAGATTTCACGTTCCTTAGACTTCATAATAACTGCTGTTACACCTTCCATCTGGTATCACATGTTCACGTCCCTTAGACTTCATAATAACTGCTGTTACACCTTCCATCTGGTATCACATGTTCACGTCCCTTAGACTTCATAATAACCGCTGTTACACCTTCCATCTGGTATCACATGTTCACGTCCCTTAGACTTCATAATAACCGCTGTTACACCTTCCATCTGGTATCACATGTTCACGTCCCTTAGACTTCATAACAACCGCTGTTACACCTTCCATCTGGTATCACATGTTCACGTCCCTTAGACTTCATAACAACCGCTGTTACACCTTCCATCTGGTATCACATGTTCACGTCCCTTAGACTTCATAACAACTGGTTACACCTTCCATCTGGTGTCACATGTTCTTCACCCCGCTCAGACTTCCTTGTGATTTTTGAAAAGCATGAAGTGACACTTTTTAGAATCGATTCATGCTTCAAGCAAATAAGAGGATCAATTTAAAAAAACGTTGATCATTAACTACCCCCCCTGCCCCCCACCCCAATACCCCGGGATATAAAATGTCAAACCTGGAGGTATGTACACAGATATCTTATAGTAGATCAACAGTAGTTTACATGTACCTGCTTGTTCTGTCTTAAAGGGCACCACATTTCACAATCAGAAAGTCTTTCACATTAACACGCAACACACACACACACACAGAGAAATATGTAGAGGGACATACACACACACACACAGCAGTAGTGTGTACATCAGTAGCGTGTCCGTGTGTGTCCAGATGTGTTGAGTGGTGGTGTTGGGGGGGTGGGACGAAGGGTCCTCTCCTCATGCATGCAGATGAAGAACGTCAAGAGACAACCGAGGGGCTGTGAGGATATCCAGCTGTGCGCCTCAAGGCAGTCTGGGTAATAGAGTCTTTGCATCCAAAAAAAACAAGCTGGCCAATCGGGATCTCTTCTTTTTTTTCACCCTCTTTCGTTTGTGAGAGTTTCGTTTCGTTGAGTGAATTAATAAATACATTGTCCTCGTTAAGCCATGGCCATTACAGTAATGATAGTTGTATCGGCTGTTGTGTCCCGTTGGTGGCACCTCTCAAGACTGGGAGGTCTTTGGAAGATTTTCCAGAGATCGAGAAACATAAATAGCTCTAAAAAAATATTTTCAAATAAACATATATGTTGCTGATATATATATACACGTGTATAGTCCCTAGCCATCGCCCCCGATCTCTCGATCAATCTACTGTGCGGCAGTGGGCGTGGCAGTGTTGTACGTTGCCAAGGAAACGTTGGAGGAGGAGGACGTGATGCTCATGGGGGCCTGGCACCTGCACACAGAAAGAGGAAAATACATTAGCCAAATCCACACATGGCTGTGGATAGCATTACTATGACAGCTGCAGGATGCAGCATCCCTCGTCGGTTATTCACTCTTATGAAGCCAATTTGAAGCCAAACTGTAAATTAGGACTGCCTGGAAAGGGTGTGTGTCGACTAATCACAAATGATCAATTGGATTTGATCCTGATCCAGTCCAACTGCCCAGAAATAGGGATAGCAGTAGTGGTTTCAAGCTATTGACTGAGTGATTGATTTTCTTCCAAGACACTAAAATATGGATTTTCTCCCAACAAACTCGGGTTAGATAGCTTGATTAGCATGCATGAGTGAAACACACATTGTATCCCCACATTATTAATGGATGATTCAAAACAAACAGTATGATGACAGTTGGCATTAATAATGCCATTAATGGCATTAATAAAATAACATTTGGCGACATGTACGCAAATGCATACCATATTTGTCCAAACTGTGTGTGTAAACAGTCTAGTTTAATGCCTAGTTTGCCTACCAGGAGCGAGACTTTCGGACACGGCTAGCTTTCTCCTTGGTGGGAGAGTTGCCTGCCGAGACCGTGTGGTTGGGCTCCGCGTCCGGGGAATGGTCCAATGAGACCGTGGTGGGCGGAGTCACGTCCAGTTCCAGGAACATGATATTCTCGGCCTGCAGAAGAAAACGGGCGTAAAAAATTAGGATGCGAAACGCACACTGAATAAAAGGGCAGCGGTTGTTGATAATGCCATATCCACACAGAACACGACCTACCCTGTATCTGGAATGAGCCCCCATCGCTATGGCAACCCTGGCGTACTGACTGATTGGTCGCTTGTATCCCACCGCGGAAGATGGCCGCTTCTTCATCTGGGAGAGTTTGCTGAACATGTGTGTAGGAGGGGGGGGGTGGGTGGTCAGTGGGTAATCAATATTGGCAACATCAGCATATTCCTCTTCCTTATACTAGACCATGGTCAGACAAAATCAAATATAACGCCATTTTTGACTCAACATCTTTAGCACCAATGTGACATTTTCTAGATCTGGCGGCACGACAACAGATGTACGTATTCAATCTACGGTTGGCCCCTTGTCATGACGTGATGCTATAAACACAGCATATTTAGGTTATGATGGCATTCTGTGTCAAGCACAAATGAAAACATAAAGGGGTGTAAACACCTGAATGGATAACAATACAGAACTGACTGCTAGCTCTCCAATGGGAGACTGGACATGACTCTGAGAGCGGATTGATGGCGTGTATCAGCCCCTCTGCGTGGTAGGTCTGCGTTCATCATCACCACACGTCAAAACTGAGCCGCCCTTCTCACCTCTCGGCCGGAACCAGGGCCTGGAACTTCCACTGGTCCTCCTCAGAGTCAAACGTCAGCCTGTTCATAATCTTATTCTTCTCTTCCGGGGGTATGAAGTTCTCGATGATCAGGTACCTGGAGATACGCACACACACACACACACACACACACACACACACACACACACAAGTATACACTTTTATAATATATACACACTCAGAGAATTAGCATCATCAGGTTGGATAGGATCACTTACCAATTACCATGTATTCTTCATTTCACCAATGATCTCAGAACCTTAGAATTTACATGATTGCTTTCAATGAATAATATTAAATCTGTGTGTGTGTGTGTGTGTGTGTTTGTGTGTATGTGACATTTAATCAGACCATTAGTCTCACTCACTTGAACTTGAGCTCTCTAGTCAGCTCATTCTGAGTCTGCTCCAGCTCCTGTCTGCTCCTCACGTGCTCGTCGTTCACGTCCTGGATCTCTGCCTTTATGCACTGCAGCTTGGCATAGAGCTAGGGAGAGAGAGAGACACAGAGGAGACAGCGAGAGAGGAGACAGAGAGAGAGAGGAGACAGAGAGAGAGAGAGAGGAGACAGAGAGAGAGAGAGAGAGGAGAGAGAGAGATGGAGACAGAGAGATATGGAGACAGAGAGAGAGAGAGAGAGAAAGCGAGAGAGAGCAGGAACACGAGAGACAGGTGACCTTCATCATCAGAGACTTCCTGGATAGATAAAGATGAGTCTGCACAGAGCGGTAGCTCTGGTTACCCTTGGCAACAACGACGGTATCAGCAGAATCCTCCCCGAGACAAAAACACAAAAAACACAATAAAAAAACAATAACCAATTGGAGCTTGGTGATCTGAGCCCCCCCTCCCCACACAGCTTTCAGGCTGGACTTCCTCTGAGCCGTCCCCACGGATCACTGCCCCAACATCCCTCAGAGCTAGCTTTGGCCCCAGGTTCACGTGCTTCCACTCTGTCCAAGCCCACCACCACAGCTAGGGAACTGCTCTGCAGCTCAGCATGCCCGGTAGCAACGTTTAGCGCCTAAGCTAGTAACAAGACCCTGCTAAGCTAACCTCTGTGCGCAGTGTGAATGAAAGCCACAGTATTTGTCCCGGGCCAGAGCGCTGCGACTGCGCATGTGTAGGACAAGTAATATACGTGGTCATCTGTTGTTTTTGTCTCCTTAAGTTTATTTATTTTTTAAACTTATTTATCATATCCAGATGACCGGTGCAATATGCCTGCAATATAGACACTTGTTTATATACAAGCATATTTTATTACATTCTGTTACATGCAGTTAGATGCATCTTTTATCTATAAATTAATATTTATATAATAAGCAAATGTAACAAATAAGTTCCTCCGGGACCAATAAAGTCATCTGTATCTGTATCTCATCTGTATCTGTATCTCATCTGTATCTGTATCTCATCTGTGTCTCATCTGTATCTGTATCTCATCTGTATCTGTATCTCATCTGTATCTGTATCTGTACATCTGTATCTGTATCTGTATCTGTATCTGTATCTCATCTGTATCTGTATCTCATCTGTATCTGTATCTCATCTATCTGTATCTGTATCTCATCTGTATCTGTATCTCATCTGTATCTGTATCTCATCTGTATCTGTATCTCATCTGTATCTGTATCTGTATCTCATCTGTATCTGTATCTCATCTGTATCTGTAGAAACACCAGGGTCACCACTGTGCAGCAGGGCAGAACGGGTTTGGCCACAGTTGTAAAATAAATTAAAACCAAATGAGCGGGGGGAGTCACATGACTAACCTTGTTAGTCACAACTAACCTAAATATGAGTTTTTAGTGTTTGTGTTCGAGGCAGGGGGTCTTAAGGGTCGGGGTTCAGAGGTCAGGGGGTCATGGGCCAGGGTGTAAATGGTAAAGATGAAAGAG